>LAPY01001267.1:77279-92289 GCA_000970635.1 Eragrostis tef
TAGAGGGGTCTAAATAAAAGAATCTTATCATTTAAGAGTATTAAATAAAGTTTAATTACAAATGTAACTGCAGAACCTCTAGTTTAATTCGCGAGACAAATCTCATGAGGGTAAATAAGCCGTGGTTAGACGATGATTATTGTAGCATGACTGTAGCAAAACATAGATTAATTAGACTCATTAGATACGTCTAGTAAAGATGTAACCATCTGTAAAAAAAATTTGTCATTAGACTTTATTTAGTACTAGATTCTCTTGGTTTAGAGCCCTCTAAAATTTAGTGCTAAAGGAAACTAACAGGGCCCATGTCTCGAGGTCAATCGATCACCATGAACAGCACTCGATTTCACATAGCAATCAAGAGCTAGGTACCAGAAATCTACTGCAGAACACACAAAATTTTCTTAAACTATTCATCACCACGATCAATCGACACTAGAAAAATAGGACCATGTATGCTATTCCTTCTGGACATATACATATTCTAATACGCAAATCTCACTGATAAAAGTTGTTTTTATTATACAAGCCTGGATCTGGCATGATAGCTTCCCCATAGAAGTACGGCTTCGTGAGTGGCACAGTTTCACACTTAACAGGTGTTCGTTTCCAGAGGTCTAAACTTTAAAGGGATCACATTAAAGAGAATCTTGTCATTTAAGAATATCAAATAAAGTCTAATTACAAAACTAACTCCAAATTTCCTGGTCTAATTCGCGAGAGGAATCTAATAAGAGTAATTAAGTCGTGATTAGAAGATAGTTACTGTAGCATCATTGTACCAAAACATAGATTAATTATGCTCATTAGATTCATCTCGTAAATTTACGCTCATCTGCAAAAAGGTTTTGTAATTAGACTTTATTTAGTACTTCTAAATGATAAGATTCTCTTTGATTTCAGAGTTCTAAAATCTAGGAGGGGGGGGGGGGAGAGGGACGAACACCCCCAAACTCTCGTCGTCAGGCGTCGGTTGCGACGTCACTATCAATCCATCTACAAGGAAAAATACATATGGATGGATCCAGTGGCGTGGTCGCCGACGAGTCTTCCTGCTGGGCTGGCTTGCAGAACCTCGTGCTACAATAAGTTGTCTGAGGATTGGTGATTTTTTTTAGAAAAAGGAATATGTATTAATATTTCAGCCACTGTATCGATTGATACATGTAGTTGTCTATTATTACAAAGAGTGCCCAAACAGAAACGCTAAAAAAGCCACAAACGTTCATGAGATCCGTGACATGCATCAATATTATTTTAACTACTTGGAAGTTTATTACTAAAACACTATCTATTTGATGCAAAAATCTCGTCGTCTTAAGCACACGGCACCCTTAAATTTATTCGGGCTCTTTCTTCCTCTTTTTGAGGATTGGTGATGGCATGGCTATGTCGCCGTGGATTATATTGCTCCGCACGCAGAAGTTAACACAACGAGATAAGGGCCAGGTCCGGGCACCCCCCTTGTATTTCTCATCGATCAAATCGCCGATGGCAACTAAAAGTTACAATGGCATGCATGCCCTTATATTTTCTTTGGTCAAGCAAAGGTGAAATTTTCCCCGCGCGCGGGGGGCTCAGCAATAAACGGGAGGTGGGCCCCGCCCGCAGCTTTAATTTTAGAGGGTCTAAAGTTTAGAGGGGAGAAACGAACGGTACCTTAGTATGTCCATTCCATGATACAAATGGTTTCATTTGCTAAGGACTCAAGCTATCGCGAGAGAATATGCTTTGCCTATGGATGCAGCACCATGAAAATCCTATGAAACGAGTCCGATATACGCTCACACACAAAAGGTGTTTGGGGGCGAAGCAGGTTTGGAGAACCTTGGTGCTCCAGCGAACGTCCTCTTTCCTTTTCTCGTTGGTGTTCTCTGCTGTCGCTGTTGAAGACAAAACCTGGAAGACCGTGGAGCCGGCAACTCCTGATACCGTTGACCATTGGATGCCGGGTTGCGTTGTCAGTCGCCCACGCAAATATGGTTTCAGAGTTTTCAGGGCTGCTGATTTGGCCTCCCATGGCGTGTTCAGTAATCAGTAGGATCTAAAACAGAACAAGATCCCGTGTTTAGACAAAAAGAAACTTATAGTACCTCACCTGTTAAGATTACAAGAGAAAAAATGCAAACCTAATGAGCCCTCTTCGTGTTAGAATATTTTCTTAGTTCCTGGACAACTGCTGAAGTGCTGATATAAGCTCCACATTACAAGGTTTTCCCTTTCTTTCTTATCTTTTACCCTGAAATAAAGCAGAAATTCATGACCACATAACTAGGAATGACAAGTACGTAATTATTTGGTCGACTTAAGGGTGGTTTTGGAAAACATACCTTTAAGTCAGAGAATTACACCGTCTTCATGCAGAATTGGTAGAAAATATTGTCAACAAATCAAGCAACTCTATCTGACAATACGCCAAATATCAGTACAAGCACATAGTAATGCAATATAAACCTATCAGTACACTACCATAATTCTGAGGGATATCAGGACACGCATGCCTGTTATTGGGAAACACTGAAACAGAAACTATCACTAGAAACTGATGTGACTATGTGAATGACCAGCGCACTCTGCTGAAGAATAACAAACAGATTTTTCCAAAGCAATGATCAAGCAACAATGGTAATGCAATATCAACAGTAGACTACATCAGAGCAATATATACCGACCTCTAGTTTCTTCTCAGGAATATGAACAATCTTCTTCCACTCTGCACCTTCCTTCCTTTGAAGCTGGCTATCAAACTCGGGATGGCATCTTGAAAACAAAATTTTCTTCATAGAAGCGGGCAGGCCACCTTGAGGGAGAAAACTCAACATTGGGCAGCCACATATGACTAATGTATTGAGAGATTCTACTGTACTCAAGTCAGATGGCAAGGAGAGGAAACTGTAACAATCCGCAACAACTAACTTTCTGAGAGCAACAAGATTTATAAATCCGTCCAATGAAGCAAGCTCATGACAATCCCTAATAATAATTGTCTCCAGAGAAGTGAGGCGGTGGGGTCCACAAGCAAATGATAATGATGTCATAGAACACTTATTTAACACCAAGGTGGACAGGCAAGTTAAGCCTTCCAGAAACTTTGGTAAAGAACTGGACTCAATGTTGCTTTCAGCTATTTCAAGGTGGCGAAGTGATGGAGGGAGAAAATGTGTCTTAGGGTCTTCAACTGTTTCTGAACAAATGGATGACTGTACTGTTAAACAGTTGCTAATCCTAAGCAACTGAAGGGAGCTAAGTGTGAGAAATCCACAGGATGGCATCGGTTCTGTACAGTTCTTCAGGTTTATCTCAGCAACATGATTGAGCTGCTCATTCGTCAGGTCACTCAAAAAGCTGTACGAGCTGACATGAAAGATCAACCATGCTGCTCGTAAAATTAGTGAATCAACGAAACCTGATACTGGAGGGAAATCAGATGTTATTCCCACTTCAACTCTTGGTGTCGCACTGAAGGCTGGTGTTTCTCTAAGCTTGGGACATTTTGTTATGTACAGTCTTTCAAGGCATGGAAGTAAAGAACCACCTTCCATTCCAGACCACCGTTCCCAGTTGAGCATGCCATCAAATACCATGTCTTCCAACCTTGGAAACCCCTTCGTATCACCATTTCCATAGAATTCTGGACCTATCTGCCTTACAGCATGCATGTTTCTTAGTTCAAGATACTTGAGTAGAGGAAGCTGACCAAGAGGGGGCAGAAGTACCCAGCCCATGCAGTTCTCAAGAACTAATGAATTCAATGCAGTCAGCCAATTTGTTTCAACCCAAGTGGGCGACCTTGTTCCTCTGTATCCAATAATCTTCAGCCGATTAAGATCTGGGTGCGGTCTAAGGGCATTGAGCACATCATAATCCAATTCAGAAGTTAAAGCCCTTGCATGGAAGGTCCACTCGAGCTCCAAAGTTTCAATATGCTCTTTGCAATCTAGGCAGGCATTGATGGCCTCTCGTTGATGTTCAACATTCTCAAGAAACCTGATTTTTAGTTGTCCTCTGATATTTTTCATATCCTTTAGCTCACCTAATCGGTAGCCACACTCTTTCTTGATGTGGAACTCCCCTTGGCCATGGACATGAGTTTGTCCGCTTAAACCAGATATTGTGGTGCCACCTACATGGAAAAGATAAGCTTTTCTCAATTCGAGCAGGTTCCTCTTCATGTTAATAGGAAGATCAACGCGCTCACTTTCCCGGCAGGAATGTCCCTTGGTAACCAAGACCTCCAGTTGGTAAAGCCGAATCAATGATCTTTGCCATGGCCTCTCAGGAATACGGAAAGCGAAATAGCGCAAATGTTTAAGAACTTTCACCGATGCAGGTAGCCTCTCGAAGCAACAACCAGTCAAATCCAGAACACGGATGCTTTTTGACTTCTTGAACACATCATCTGGAAAGGACCATTTCAAGCAAGGCCATGTCTTCCTCCAAACAATCAGGGTACGCAAGTTTCTTAGCTCGGCTTTTTTCATACATCCTAACATATTTGCAGATATAGATAAATGGCGAATGTTTGTAGGGATGTTCTGTTGTTTCTCGTTTTCAATCCTAAGATACTCATCCTTTGAAACATGCCGAGCCAAGTCACTAATCAAATCATGCATAACATACTCTGTCGGAAGGCTTGACCATGAGCGCTCAAAGAATGATCTTTGCACAAGTTCATCGAAGTAGACCTTAGCTACATCCTCAGAATTCAAATCGGTGTCATATGGATACTCCTGTACAAAACCCTGTGCAATCCACATTTCAGTAAGCATCTTAGGATCAAAACGCCAGTCCTTTGGAAAGAGGCTGCAGAAGCTAAAGCATAGCTGCAAGTGGATAGGCAAATGTTGGTAACTCAACCTGAGAACCTTCATAACATCATCAGATAAATCACTCTCAAGCACTTTCTTCCAGTGACTCACATCTAAATCAACATTCAATAGGCGACCGATTATCTTTGCTGCTAGAGGCAAGCCATTTAATCTATGAACAATCTGTTTTCCTATTTCCTTAAGTTCTGGAAATTGCCCTGGATATTTGTCACCAAAGGCACAGCTACTGAATAGCAACCAATACTCGTTCATGTCCAGTCCTCCCAAACGTAAAGGGGGTGTCCTACCATGTAAGATATTACTAGCTTTGTCAGCTCGAGTTGTCACCAAAATCTTCGACCCTTCCAGTCCAGTATTTACAGAACACAATACATTGCTCCATAGTAATTCATTTTCCCATTTTGTCCTGTCCTCGTCGTACCAAACATCATCCAGCACAAGAAGAAATTTTTTTCCCTCCATCTTTTCACGAAGAGCATGCTGCAACTCATCAAATTCAGTAACTGTGTGATAACTAGCATCAGTTACAGACTCCAAAATGTCTCTTGCTAGTCTAACCTTATCATAACTATCAGATACCAAAACCCATATCCTGTGGCTAAAGTTCATGCGAATCTCTTCATCTTTGAAAGCCATTTGTGCTAAGCTAGTCTTCCCAACTCCACCAACACCAATAATGGATATAACAGGAACACTTGGAGTACTGGGTCCAGATTCGCTATTCTCACTCACCTCCAGCAGCATATCTCTCAGCTTATCAAGTTCATCCCTTCGACCATATATATGATTTTCTCCCTTCATAGGGGAAGTTACACGCAACCTTGTTACTGGTAATAACCTTGCAGTGGCATCGTCAAAAGAAACAACTTTCAACAGGGTATCTGCAGTTGCTTTGACCTCACCTAGTTTCTCCAAAATATCAGTTAGCTTTCTCCGAAACTTGGTAGTACCCAGCATACGTTTACCCAAGTCGACACATGATGAGGTGACAAGACTCACTGTAGATTGGCTGTCAACCTTGGATTTCAGGACCATGTATCGGAAGCTGTCCAGCACATCAACAGCTCTGTAAATGGCATCTTTAAGTATGCTTAACAGCTTCCTCTGGTTGCCATTCTTGATCTCCCGCTTCTCAATGACGTCCACAATGCTAAGGATCTCTGTAAGCAAAATGTTGAGGCGGCCAAGGTCTTCCTCCTGATCCTTCTTCCAACTATATTGCGTCCTTATGTAGGTCAAAGCAGTGTCTTGCATTTCCCGTATGATAGGCGACAGGAACCATCCTGTAACCATTAATTCGGCGCCCATTTTGAGAAGATGTAACTCCCTGAAAATTACAAGATATTCGACACTGAAGAACAAAAAGAATTAAACAAGCAAGAAATTATTTAGAAAGGAAAGGAACAAACCTGAGGGAAACTAAAATGCTAATGGGCACGATGGCTGCTCAAAATAGAGGAAAGTAAATGAGCAGAGGTACCAATAACTCCCTGAAAATTACAAGATATTCGATACTGAAGAACAAAAGGTAAAACAAGAAAGAAACTATTCAGAAAGAAAGGGCAGAAACCTGAGGCTAATGGGCACGAAGGCTGATAGAAAGTACAAGAAAGTAAACGGACAGAGGTACCAATCAACACCCTCGGTGGCACAGGGGGAAGGAATCATAACGTATTAATAGTCTTAAATGTCAACACTGCATCTGTCCTTGGAACTCTTATTCTCCAATGGTGCCACCAACCGAGGTGATCTTATATGAAATGATGACAAGTGGATAGGTCAGAAAAGGATATACCAGTTGGCAAAGGAGAAATACATTCATAAAGCATAAAGCAGTAAACAGTTATACTTCTGTCAGCTTAAAGAACCTTTTTATTGTCACGAGAAGAAAAATGGCCTCGTTGAATTTAAGATCAGCCATATGAAACATTATCCTTGTCTTAGTGTTGCCTCCTTAATTCGCGAAGGAACAGGAAGTTCCAGGAAAATTGTAATATAATCAATTTCTACTGCGGGCCAGACCTGCACATATCAGTATATCACCACAGCAGTTCATAATATTGAAAAATTCAAGAAACTGACATAGACAGCTTGACCGAATCAATCATGCACATAAAGATGCACAGAAAACACAAGCAACTGACATGGGAACTACTTGACATTTAAAACGACAACAAGACATTTAAAAGAATTTTGAAAATACAGTGTGATTGTTTCCATCGCTGAGACTAGAGAGGAAATAAAACAAAAAATTGTGAATACAGAGAGCGGTGTAACATCTAATCATGCATCTAAAGATGTCTAAGAAAGTTACCACGAAAATGATACAAAATGAAATAGAGAAGCAAAAAGGCTACCAAGTGTTGGAAAAATCTGTGAAAAATATTGAAATACTACAGAAGTGACAGTTTTTATTTATTATTGGGAGGAGGTGCTAGAACTCATTGAGCCAATAACTTAATGTATCGCTAATGAATATTTAAAATGTATAAAAAGTGCAGCAAGTCAAATGTTAGGTGAAGTCAATGCTTCGGACCTGTAGCTTCTACTCCAATCATTGTCACAGGGACAAATGGACCATCCATGTCAGCCACTTGCTAATATTAGAAACAGAAATACAATGCAGCCTCAGCTAACCCGGGTACGACAACTGTAGCAACGTCTCTATTATCCTTCTCATCTCACAGGAAAAGAAAATATGGGGAGAAGCATAGACGAGCAATCTCCGGCCGAGGCTTTAGGGTTGGAGGGGTGCGGTCTAAGGGCATTGAGCACATCATAATCCAATTCAGAAGTTAAAGCCCTTGCATGGAAGGTCCACTCGAGCTCCAAAGTTTCAATATGCTCTTTGCAATCTAGGCAGGCATTGATGGCCTCTCGTTGATGTTCAACATTCTCAAGAAACCTGATTTTTAGTTGTCCTCTGATATTTTTCATATCCTTTAGCTCACCTAATCGGTAGCCACACTCTTTCTTGATGTGGAACTCCCCTTGGCCATGGACATGAGTTTGTCCGCTTAAACCAGATATTGTGGTGCCACCTACATGGAAAAGATAAGCTTTTCTCAATTCGAGCAGGTTCCTCTTCATGTTAATAGGAAGATCAACGCGCTCACTTTCCCGGCAGGAATGTCCCTTGGTAACCAAGACCTCCAGTTGGTAAAGCCGAATCAATGATCTTTGCCATGGCCTCTCAGGAATACGGAAAGCGAAATAGCGCAAATGTTTAAGAACTTTCACCGATGCAGGTAGCCTCTCGAAGCAACAACCAGTCAAATCCAGAACACGGATGCTTTTTGACTTCTTGAACACATCATCTGGAAAGGACCATTTCAAGCAAGGCCATGTCTTCCTCCAAACAATCAGGGTACGCAAGTTTCTTAGCTCGGCTTTTTTCATACATCCTAACATATTTGCAGATATAGATAAATGGCGAATGTTTGTAGGGATGTTCTGTTGTTTCTCGTTTTCAATCCTAAGATACTCATCCTTTGAAACATGCCGAGCCAAGTCACTAATCAAATCATGCATAACATACTCTGTCGGAAGGCTTGACCATGAGCGCTCAAAGAATGATCTTTGCACAAGTTCATCGAAGTAGACCTTAGCTACATCCTCAGAATTCAAATCGGTGTCATATGGATACTCCTGTACAAAACCCTGTGCAATCCACATTTCAGTAAGCATCTTAGGATCAAAACGCCAGTCCTTTGGAAAGAGGCTGCAGAAGCTAAAGCATAGCTGCAAGTGGATAGGCAAATGTTGGTAACTCAACCTGAGAACCTTCATAACATCATCAGATAAATCACTCTCAAGCACTTTCTTCCAGTGACTCACATCTAAATCAACATTCAATAGGCGACCGATTATCTTTGCTGCTAGAGGCAAGCCATTTAATCTATGAACAATCTGTTTTCCTATTTCCTTAAGTTCTGGAAATTGCCCTGGATATTTGTCACCAAAGGCACAGCTACTGAATAGCAACCAATACTCGTTCATGTCCAGTCCTCCCAAACGTAAAGGGGGTGTCCTACCATGTAAGATATTACTAGCTTTGTCAGCTCGAGTTGTCACCAAAATCTTCGACCCTTCCAGTCCAGTATTTACAGAACACAATACATTGCTCCATAGTAATTCATTTTCCCATTTTGTCCTGTCCTCGTCGTACCAAACATCATCCAGCACAAGAAGAAATTTTTTTCCCTCCATCTTTTCACGAAGAGCATGCTGCAACTCATCAAATTCAGTAACTGTGTGATAACTAGCATCAGTTACAGACTCCAAAATGTCTCTTGCTAGTCTAACCTTATCATAACTATCAGATACCAAAACCCATATCCTGTGGCTAAAGTTCATGCGAATCTCTTCATCTTTGAAAGCCATTTGTGCTAAGCTAGTCTTCCCAACTCCACCAACACCAATAATGGATATAACAGGAACACTTGGAGTACTGGGTCCAGATTCGCTATTCTCACTCACCTCCAGCAGCATATCTCTCAGCTTATCAAGTTCATCCCTTCGACCATATATATGATTTTTGCCCGTTGGTTTTCCATGTCCTACTTTCAAGTTCCTCCTAAGCTATGTAATTTTTTTCTTGTGTGCACTCTGATGCACACCACGAGCCTGTGGACTTTTAGAAGTACTAGTGCAAAATGAACAGTTGTAGAGTGTTTCCACGCGCTTTTGTCTTCATTGTTTGAACTTTCCCCACCGACCATGGAATTGCGCTGATAGAGATTTTTCTTTTATCTTCTAAATGGTTTGCTAGAAAGAGAAGAACTTGCGCTTTATAGTCAACTAGGGCCTAAAATAGGATACTCCCTCCGTCCCAATTCAATTGACATTTTAGCCCGTGACACAGAGATTAAGGAGAGTTGGTAAAAGTAGGTGCGCTGGAAATGAGGAGAAGAGAGATAGAGATAGAGGTGTATTGGAAAGAGAGAAAGTGCACTGGGGAGTGATAATGCCAATTATTTTGGAAAAATTGGCGGAAGCTAAAGTGACAATTAAACTAGGACAGAGGGAGTACAAGTTAATGGTGTACAATAAAAGGTGTGTCCTTTAGGAGATAATGGTAATAGTTGTTGTTTAAAACAATACGGTGACATTGTGTAGTTATTCATGGGTATTTAACAAGTTCCAAATTGTATGACATGGTCAATAGAATCAGTCATACATTTTTGGTAGGTTGTGTTATGAAGTGCTATCTTATGGATACAAACTAAGAATGCATGAGTAGTTTGGCGGTAAGTCCTCTAGTTATGAGGCGATTGGCCAGGATTTGAGCCCTAGCTCTAGCCCCAAACTAGTCCCCTTTGAATTATAGAAGCAACAAATTTAGGTAAAGAAATGGTAGACAAATGATAAAATGTTGTAAGGAAGAATACTGAATACCAGCAACTTTCGAAACAGCAACAGAGGCTAAGAGGCATGTAAAGTAGCAACTATTCTCAAAGGAACAGTAGCACTGATGATGACTATGTGACAACAAGTGACGACCAAACTGATAGGGTAAGCCTTGGCAGTCTATACAAATGATGAAGCTTTAAACTTTTGAGCACAATGACCTAGCAGCTAGCACCATGTAGTGGGGAAAAAATGATTCTCTCTATGAGCAAGAACTTAAAGAAATCGAAGACATGTTTACTAGAGTCATTAGACTCGACCTTAATGGACTATGCAGGTCAATGAACACTAGGCAAGGCCTATAGTCTTTTTTTCAAAGAAAAAGAGAAGGATCCAAGATGAAGATACACCACGACTTGAAACATGAAAGCCTTTGATTGTGCTTGTCTCCTGTACCCTTCTAGGGCTAACTACAAAAAAACTAAAGAAAACAAAAGAAAAATGAGATCAGCATTGATGTACGAACCTGCGCTTTCCTAACACAATTGGGACCTGAAATCGTTCGCCGTTGCAAAACGCATCCCCCGAAATACAACAACAGTCCAAACAATTGCAAATTAAGGTGGCGCACCCCACATAAACTAAGAAAAAATGCCCGCAAAATTAATAAATTAAGGGCGAACCAAATCACTCACGACACCCCGTGGTCGCATCCCAGAGGCGGAGACAATGCCCCCGAAATGGAAGATCGGAAGAAGAACGGGAGGCGCCATTAGACACCGGTCGTCTCGTCTCCGTCTCCCCAGCAAACGCGGCAGCAGGCGGCGGGTGTGGTAGTACTGTAGCAGCGACTAGTGAGGCCACGAACACGGCGAGTGAACGAGTCGGCCTCCCCAGTTCGGGAGAGTTCGCCTCCTGGAAGAGCTGTGCAGGTGGGCCTAGTGGTAATGGGTCTTCACGTTAGCAGGAGAATGGGCCCCTTCACACACAACGTAGAAATTTTGGGCTAAGCCTGAAAATCGGCCCAATTGGACTGAATCCTATCGGTCCAATTGGCCCATGACATGAATCTGGCTTTGCTCCAGGAGTCCAGGCTACGGTTGATTTCTTTTTTCTCTTTTGTCTTTTTTTTTTTTTTTTGATTGAGTCCCACTGTAATGACTATATGCGCCCGATCCAGCATATACTCAAACACCGTTAAGAAATAGAAAATCAAGGATGGTATTAGCAACTCAAATTGTCAAAAGAGCAGTTTCATTTTTAATCCGACGACTATATAACCAACTTTGGTACGAATCGATGTGCACTGTTGACTTTTGCCTTGCCTCTCTTTTTTTCTTGCGCGAGAGGATCTGCATCCCAGCATCCAGTTCCCACTTCCAAGTTCTAAGATACAGGAACATGTCCAACAACTCACGACGCAACGTGGGGGCAAAAAATAAGGACGAGCCGGCGGAAGCTTAAACAATGGCCAAGGTGAGGGAGATCAAGTGGTGACGCTATAGAGAAAGAAAGATCTTGGAAGCTCAAACACAGTGCCGACTACATACAACCCTGCGCATGTAAATGTCAACTTCAGAGTGCGCGCTTTGTCCGGTTTTCCTTCTTCACTACGCGCGAATAGGTGGTATGGGCGTCAAAAAGTAAAGGTAAAAAAAAAAATCAAATGGAGGCATACTAAAAGTTTGGTACAGTATGACGAACGGCTGCTTCCTGGTTGTACCCGTAACCAAAAGATCATCAGGAGGATAAGGTTTTGGCCAGTTGATGTTGTAGTACAAAAGGAAAAATACCTCGAATTCATGGCGCTCGTTTTCGGGACGTTGACCTGCGTGGCAATTGGGAAGCCCAGCTTGCTGGGAACGGTGATGGATCATGGAGTGGACGCGTGGATGGATGGCGTGAAGAAGGTAGGCCCCCGATCCGTCGACCTGTCGTTTCGCGTATTGATTCAGTTGTTCTGGACAGGGTATGCATGGTTTGTTTAATCAGTAATCATGGAGACCGAGGAGTGTGACGGAGGGCGTTGGAGCGACGATGATGATATGTATGCAACGTCAGAGATGCATGGATGGTCGATAATCGATTATATTTTGTTTACTACTACTAGCTGATAAAAGTACTAGAGATTGGTTTCCCCCCTCACGGTGGAAAGAGGGCCTTCCCCCCGAAGGCGCGCACATGTGGAAATTTCACTCTCGTGGATAGTTAGTTCCTGCTTCGCTTTCACCTGTGTAACACGGCTTGGAAAACGAGCGAAGATTCAGTATAGAGAGAGTTCTTTCTGGCTCTTCTGAAGCTCGTTCGTATCGTATGACACCGTTTCGAGCACAGCAGCACGGTACAGTAGACAACTCAAGGAGAAGGGCGTGTGCTGCTGTGCATGCATGCATGGGGCCCATCGTCGCAACTGCCGGCCACGTCGTGTCGCGCTGGCTCCTGAGTGGGTGAGCGCTGCGTGACACCAGCCGCGTGCGTGCGGCGTCCTGCCGGGCAACGGCCGGCCGGGGCGGGCGTACTCTATTTCTGCCGTATATCCCCGCACGCGCGTGGCATTCGTCTCCAGCCACTGCCAACGCCAACACGAACCTCTCGTGGCCGACGTAGCGCGCGACGCCGGTGCGGCAATGGCGCTCCTGACCACCATGCACTTCTAACACCTGACGAGAAGAGCCGCGCGTTGCGCTGCCGCTGGCGCTGGCGCACGTACGCGCCGTGGAACACGACAGACCCGCCGACTGAGAGTGAGAGGTGCGGTCGATGGATGGAGGCACGCGTGACGCGATGATCGAGCTGGCGGGCCTTCTGACTTATGGGACCTGCGTGCCTTAGCCGTACTATTTGGATGTGTACTATACGGTTTAGTTAGGTCCTAAGAGAGGTGGAGACAAATGTCAACCGCGCGCTGAAGCGCAGGCAAGAACCCACAAGTCATGCTGCAAGATAGTATGTACGCATGCAATGCATGTATCTGAATGTGTCGCGACAGCTGGATCAATCGATTGCCTAGAACACAACACTAGATTTCCAGTAATGTCAATCAAGAGACTGGTACCACCGTACTACCAGCTAAGTACACGCTAGCTACTACCAGAAGAGAAAGCTACAACACACAACATGTTCTTAAACTGTACGTTGACCACCGCGACCAATCGATACTAGACAAGTACAGCCATCTATGGCACTCCTCCTCCTTCTGGACATTTACATATTCTAACACGCACATCTCACTAATAAAAGGACACAGCTTCACGCGCCCCTAGCAAACGACGACGATCCTGCTTGGTTTTGACAGATCGAGCTGCATACCGCCGTACTGTTTCGATGTGTACTCTGTTTAGGTGGGGGAGAAATGTCAATCGTTGAAACCAGGCAACAATCCAAGTCACGCTGCAAGATATGCATCATGCATGCACTTCTATTACCGTCCATGTGTTGCAAGTCAACCGATCGCCTGGAACAACACACTAGAATATCTACATGCTGGCAATTAAGAGCTACTATGTACGTTACCAGCTAAAGTACTATACATGCTAGTGCCACAAAGTTAGAACACTCAACACACAACGTGTTCTTAAACTATTAACCAATCGATACTAGAAAAGTACAGCCACAATATCACATTTCTCTTTCTGAACACATACGTATTCTATCACAAGCTAATATCTCGCTAATAAAGAACGCGCAGCTATCCCCTAGCTAGCTAGCAACGACCGACGACTATACGTACTGCTATTATGTTTTCTTCTTCTTTCTTTTGTGTCCTGTTTTTGATCCGAGGACTGTAAATAAACTTCGATGAGCAGCGTTGACTTAATTTGAGCCTTTTCCTTTTTCTTGTGTGTGAGGAGAGAATATGTCTCCTCATGAATCATGATGCAGCGAAGGGGGCAAAAAGAAGGACGACCTGCAACCTAAACAGTGGCAAATAAGATAAGCTAAAGGCGCGACCAAGAAAAATCTTCGAAGCTCTAACATAATAACAGTGCCGACTACTCATATAAGCAGGGCCTGACGCCTTTCTAAAAAATGTCAAAACTTCCGTGCGCGCGTCGTTCGAAAGAGAAGTCCAGGCCAGGCGACAAGTAAATTAGAAGGAAGTGACTGTGATATACTACCGTACAAATTAAAGTTGGTTCACAGTACGTGGATGCTTCTTGCTTGTACCTGTAGCTTGATAATTAAGCTTTTTAATTTGCAAGTTGGCGTACAAAGTTATCGCGAATTCCATATGGCTTCCGATCGTTTTCTCCGGATGTTGACTTGCGGCAATTGGGAAACCCAGGTTGCTTGGAACGACTAGGGATCGATGCACGCAGGTCGCAGGAAGCAGGCAGGAACGGCGATGATGACATGCCGTTTCGATCTTGCATGATTCGGTTGTTTTGTTTATGGTTATTGTAGACTTATAGTCACGGCGATTGAAGAAACGATGGTCGGTCCTGCTTCGCTTTCACCTGTGTGGAGAAAAAACTGAAAGCGCCTTTCGCTCCTCTCTATCAACGACGAAACGGCAGGGGGCCTGCCACTTAACAACGCTCAAAAAAAGAGAGCTGAAGATTCAGGACACGCCACCTACGTACAGTTGATGCGATTGTAAATTTGTAATCGGCGGCGCCTTGTTGAAGATGTGTCACGCACGTGAGCGGCGTTCCGTCGTCGGATCACCCCTCGATCTCTCGGTAGGCCGTAGGCAAGAGATTCGACCGGACTCGAGCACAAGCTCACGGCAGAAGCGCGTGTGAGGGAGGGTGATGCATATACATGGGCCCCCTCACAACCGCCGGCCACGCCGTGCCGTGGTGGCTGGCCCGCGGCGGGCCCCGGGGGGG
>LAPY01001267.1:118489-131826 GCA_000970635.1 Eragrostis tef
GGTGTGGGGGGGGGGGGGGGTCGATGATCCATCGGCATGGATGATGATCAGGGACCAATGAAATAAGGGCAGCACAATAGGTGTGATAAACACACGGAGACAGATATGCTAGACACTTGAAACGTGTTTTGCTTGAAAATAAAGTGAGATGGGACGCTACGCATGAATCGAAATGCGCTCCCTTTCTTTCTCAAGGGCATAAACGCTTGCATTGTTGGCTAAACACGGCAATTCTAGAAAACATGCCCTAAGTGTTGTTATTGCCACAGTGCGGTTAAACAAGGGTCTAAAACACACACGCGTTGAGGTTGAAAACATGTTCTACGATACTCTTTGCTCCCGTTGGTCATTGATGCATGCCAAACATCTGAAAGACATGCGTTCCCCCCCCCACGGCATCGTGCCGTGCCCATGTTGACCCGTGTTCGTACCCTTCCGTACTCTTTTTGTTTGTCGATACGAGTAGCCCTTTTGAGTCATCTGCGAGACTGCGACAACGGATCGTGTTGTTCCCATATACGGTGAGCAGAAAGATTTCGGGCGCGTTCGGTGCGTGCCATTAGATGCCTCTAAATTTTAGCATTAAAAAAAACTTTATTATTTAAAAATACTAAATAAAGTCTAATGACAAAACTTTTTTACAGATGGGTAACGCTATGTTTTGCTACAGTAGTGCTACAGTACCATCCTCTAATTATGGCTTAACTAACATCATTAAATTCGTCTCGCGATTTAGACCGAAGGTTTTGCAATTAGTTTTGTAATTAAACTTTGTTTAAGACAAGATTTTTTTGTTTAGACCCCTCTAAATTTTAGAGGGAGGACGCCAATCGCGCCCTTCGTTCTCTTTTGATCTTCGAGAAGATGATAAAGATCAAAGCTGCACTTTTGGGCACGTTCGGCGTCTTAGAGGCTCTAAATTTTTTTCGGATGGGTACATCTTTACGAGACGAAATTAATAAGCCTAATTACGCTATGTTTTGCTACAGTAGTGCTACAGTACCATCCTCTAATTATGGCTTAACTAACATCATTAAATTCGTCTCGCGATTTAGACCGAAGGTTTTGCAATTAGTTTTGTAATTAAACTTTGTTTAAGACAAAAATTTTTTGTTTAAACCACTCTAAATTCTAAAGGAGCGGACGCGGAACGCGCTTGTTTCGTTTCGGCCTTGCTCGGCGCGTGTGCCAGTCTGCGGGGATCGGTGGCGTTTCAAAAGCGTACGAGCCGCCCGAATATTGGAAACTCGTTTCGTACGGCGGGCAACGGTACTGTGACGTAGTCTCAAAAAAAAAACGGTACTGTGACGTGGGCCCAGGCGTTGCGGGGTCCGCGTGCAAGTTGGTCAGCGTAGGAAGGACGGTTTCGACGGTGGACGCGGTGGACCGCTGGCGTTGGCAGGCGGGCCCGCAAAGATTTAGTGCCTTTCACTGGAGCCCCCCTGGACTTCACGGGACTTTGGATTTTATCTTGTAGACCCTTGTGCAAATTGATGTGCTAGAGGTTTAGGGTTACCGGTTTGCCATCAATTTTATGCTCATTTTTTTCAAGCTTCATGATTGAAAAGACCTCTATGAGCACTTCGTGTTCCAAAAATGAAGCTTAACTACTGTTGAAGGAACAATATATCACACTAATGTCTATGTGATATATTGTTCCTTTTCCTACATTGTAAATCCTAACCTAGATTTGATCATTTAGCTTGTGAAACAAAACATAATTAGTAATCTTCCCTATTTGATTTTGAACTTTTTTTTGCAATAGCTCTTTGATTTAAAACAAGAGAAAAACCTCAATAACAATGCTCGTAGCAATCACATTTACTATTCCAAAGTTCAAATGCTAAGATCATATCTCAAAGCCACTAGGGCCTCATTTGTACTCCTCACATGAGTTGATTTTTTTTTCTTATAAAACTCTTGACTGAACATGCTCTAAATTTCAAACACACACTACGTTTCAAGCTTAGATGAAGCCCTTTGACGGCTTCACACGCAATTTGCACAAAAAGGAGGGATGAAACTGCAAAGTAGGAAGATTCCATAAAAAGACCCCGGCCCAAATGGCCAAATTAGCCGAATCAAACAGGGAAAGCACCAATGCGGCACCCACCCAACTTCAATTAAAACCTCAGAAAAGGAATCCATTCTACAAATAAAGGACCGCGACGAAGAGTAAGACACCACTATCACCACGGCTCCGCCGCCGCCGCCGCCCTCTGCTCTCCATCTTCCTCCAGCACGACCGCGCGCGCAGTACCAGCGAGGCACCACTACCATTCTCCCAAAACCCTAGCCGCGCAGACACCTGCCTTCCTCTCCATGGCGGCCACTGCGGCCGCGGCGGGGACCGCGTCGTCCGGGCTCATCTCCCCGCGCCGCCGCGTCGCCTCCTTCCGCGTCGCCGCCTCGCGCTTCCGCTCGCCGGTGAGCGTTCGTCTTGTTCGGAGGGGGCTTTGTAATTGATATGCGCAGGGTGGTGAGTGCTTGGTTGTTAACTTTCGTTTTGGTTGTTGCAGAGGTGCGTGCTTGGGAGCGAGCAGCTGCGGGCTGTGGAGGGGAAGAGGATGAGCGGGGGCGAGCCTCGGGGCGCAGTGTGGACGCCCAGGGCGCCCGCGCCCGCGCCGGGGCCGAGACTCGCTGCACTGCCTCCGGAGGCGCGAGACTCCAGGATGAAGATCTTCTCGGGCACGGCCAATCGCCCGCTGTCCCAGGTGTTTGCCTGCTCTGTTTGCTCCCTGCTGGTTGCTTGTCCCATCAGTTGTATAAAAAAATCAGAGCGTTTTATGCGATCCAAAGCTGTATGGGCGTTTGATTGCCTTTCTGTAGTAGTGGTTTGACTCATAATCGAGCACTTGCATTTGGATTGGGTGCTTTACATGAGAGGGACATGCATCCTTTTCGGTCACACTACAGTGAATTTTTGAAATGTCTGAACTGTTTATTTTCTCAGTAGTACCTGAAGCATGTTTCAGTCCACTGTTATGAATGCAATGTTTGTGATCACACTACTAAAATATCATGTCCTCCTCGTATTCACTTCTAGGAAATTGCTTCTTACCTTTTTTTTTTTTGCGAAGGAAATTGCTTCTTACCTTGGGGTGGACCTTGGCAAGATACATATCAAGCGGTTCGCCGATGGAGAAATTTATGTGCAGCTGCAAGAGAGTGTGAGGGGCTGTGATGTCTTTTTGGTCCAGCCCACCTGCTCTCCCGTCAATGAAAACCTCATGGAGCTATTCATCATGATCGATGCGTGCAGGCGGGCGTCAGCACGGTCTATTACAGTTGTCATTCCCTACTTTGGGTATGCCAGAGCTGACAGAAAGGTATTCATGATATGATTCCACTGATTTATTCTTCTGGATCGCTTCCTGGCTATTATACATGCATATGTAACATCTGCAAAATTAGCTAAAACATTGAAGAAGTTTTCAAAAAATCCATCTTTTATGCTCCGCCTTCAATCCGTATCCCTTCGTCTTGTTAGTACATAATACCAGTTCCACATAGGGCCTCCAGATATCACTGCTTTGATCAAAGAAGAAAATGCTGCACTGTTTGTGCCAATATCTAAAGGTCTGTGTTTTTGGTTGAACTGAGTGATTCCTTTGGTTACGCAGGCTCAAGGACGTGAGGCCATTACTGCCAAGCTTGCTGCAAATTTACTAACAGAAGCTGGTAGCGACCGTGTCATTGTATGTGATATTCATTCGACACAAGCATTGGGGTACTTTGATATTCCTGTGGATCATATACATGGACAGGTAGTCTTAACAGCAAGAATGCCCCCTTGTGACTTTATTTACATATTTAAATATTGCTTATTTCCTTTTGAAGTCATTCCTGTGAGAATTTGACATTTTGAGTTGATAACTAACAGTGAATGCATCGCTGTTATCTGTAGCCCGTGATTCTAGATTATCTCGCCAGCAAGACATTATCTAAAGATCTTGTGGTTGTTTCTCCTGACGTGGGTGGTGTTGTTAGAGCACGTGCATTTGCCAAAAAGCTGTCTGATGCCCCTTTAGCTATTGTTGATAAAAGAAGACAGGGCCACAACATGTCAGAAGTAAGCATGAATATTTTTTATCAATGCAGCTATTAATGCACCATTCGGTTTATCAAGATTGGTTCTGATAACTGGATTGAAACTCTGCTCATTATAAAACTAATTGAATCCTTTTTCTAAACAAACAATAATTAACGTAACTTCAAAAATATACTATAATGATTCGCCATAATATCTTTTTTTATGAATACCATAATCTCTTATTGCTCTGTCCTGTTTATCAAGGTCCTAGAAATCAGATAGGAGTTTTCTGGTTATGGACCCAAATCGGATCCTTTTTTTCTTAGTTTGATGAGTATGATACCTTTCAAAATATACCGATTTATTTGGATTTGTAGTAGTACTATACTTGATTGCAATTGTTACTGTTACCCGATGAGTAATCAATCTATTTTTGTACTTTAGCCTATTGAACCCAGCTATCCCTGTTTTGTCTTGTGTTGATTGTGATTAACATATATATACTGTTGAACTGTTGTATTGTACCTTTTCTGTTCCTAGTTCCTACTTCTGATTGATCTCCTTCAGGTCATGCACTTAATTGGCGACGTCAAAGGAAAAGTTGCTATCATGGTTGATGACATGATTGATACAGCAGGTTGGCAATCTGTTTTTAAATTTTGCATAAATTGTTATTGCACTCCTCCTGATTTGAACCCACTCTTTGCTTTTTCAAAACTCAGGGACAATCACAAGTGCAGCAGCTTTGTTAAAACAGGAAGGAGCAGAATCCGTCTATGCTTGTAGCACACATGCCGTGTTCAGGTTTGGCAGTTGCTTTATTGAGCATTTCTGTTTCTGCTATTTATAATAGGACGGAAAAGGCACACAATATGATTCTTCTTCTTAAACCTTCTTTAAGATTATTCTAGAAGCATATCCATGGCATTGGTAACTCATTGCATTTTCATCAATTATGTTAAAAGTACAAATGCTATTCACGGCAACATATTAACTATTAAGAATATGTTAAAAGTATGTTGTCCTAGGTATTTTTGTCTGAGGAGGTGTCAGGGTAACATTGCTTTCTTTGCGTAGCATAGATTGTTGATTAACTATTATATTGATCATATCCACCGTACATTATGCTAGATCTTAAGTATAGATTGATTGAAAAAGGTAGCAGATTGCTCCCAGTATCAGTTACAACTATTGCCATATTCTCACACAATTCATGCTTTGAAAGAGTATTTACATCAATAACTTGTTTGTGCAGTCCCCCCGCAATCGAGAGGCTCTCTGGTGGCATCTTTGAGGAAGTCATTGTAACAAACTCGATTCTGCTGCCAGACGACAAATTGTTCCCTCAATTGACAGTGCTTTCAATGGCAAACCTTGTAGCAGAAACAATCTGGCATGTTCATCGCGACGGCTCCGTCAGTAGCATCTTCCAATAGCAGGGGAGCTAAACCTATGCATAACCTTACTTTTTTGCCATATAGAGGAGACACCTTGTGCCTGTGTAATTGTCGCAGGATTCGGTCGGTTTCGGTGATAGCATTAAATAAGTTGCATGCACCATACATGTACGGATGATCCATTTTGTATCATGACACTAATTATATGGTGTTTAGCCGTTGACGCAGAGGTACAATTGTAGGTATAAAAGTACGAGTCTGTGTCGCTTGCATATAACCCTTTGGCTATCGTGGCAGGGTGAGGATTTGGGCTCCATGCCACCTCAGGCAAGCCGGCATTGACAGAATGTTGAACTCCAGTGAGCTGCTTCATCTTATTTGACTTTCTTGAGTGACTTGGTTACATAAGGTTTTAGGATCTGTTGTAATCTCATCTAAGAATTTGTCATCTGGTTACAACTCTACGCATTCGCGTCTAAGAATTTGCCAGCTTGTTCCAGCTCTCATTTTACAATAGCAACGGGGCTTGAAGAGCACTCTGAATTAGCTGTTTTGCAGCAGAAAATTACTATATTTATTGTTGTGGGAGGACGTCTTATCTAAGAGCGCCACATTTCAGAGTACAGTACTGAGCTCATTAGGTGCGGTGTATGAACAGAAGTCACTTGCTACATTATGCTTTGATGTCGCAATGAAGCGATCTAACAATGCTCGAGAGAGAGAGAGAGAGAGAGAGAGAGAGAGAGAGAGAGAGAGAGAGAGAGAGAGAGAGAGAGAGAGAGAGAGAGAGAGAGAGAGAGAGAGAGAGAGAGAGAGAGAGAGAGAGAGAGAGAGAGAGAGAGAGAGAGAGAGAGAGAGAGAGAGAGAGAGAGAGAGAGAGAGAGAGAGAGAGAGAGAGAGAGAGAGAGAGAGAGAGAGAGAGAGAGAGAGAGAGAGAGAGAGAGAGAGAGAGAGAGAGAGAGAGAGAGAGAGAGAGAGAGAGAGAGAGAGAGAGAGAGAGAGAGAGAGAGAGAGAGAGAGAGAGAGAGAGAGAGAGAGAGAGAGAGTTGAAGCTGAACAAGTCCACTAGAAGAGAAGTGCCTTTATTTAAAAATTAGCATATTACTAGTACTATTATTAGTAAAGACGTAGTAAAGGAAGATGTACTCAATTCCCTCGCATCGTATCACAATCGAGGCCTACTGTTTTCTCGAAAAGCTGCGACCGCTATAAACTGAAACAATCAGCTGTCTTCTTTCTCATCCCTTCGTCCGGGTCAGCCTCAATTGCTTATATGGCTGCCCTAAAGCACATATTTGGGCTTGCTCTAATACGGGGAAGCGTCAATGCCGCCTGTTCTTTCTCTCGTCCAATGTTGGCTAGTACCGGACATCGGTAGTATATAGCAGCAGTCAGCAGGCGGGCGGTGCAATTTTTTTTCTCCCACAAGTCTACAGTGTGCTACTGGACAAGAGACGCTGGCGACATGCCGGTGCGTCTTTCTGCCTCGTTGGCTGACAAATAGGACGAGGAGGCGGATTCACCGATCCAGACGCAAGCAACATTGGCCTGAAAGCCTGATCGTGGGGAAGGGATGGATTCCCAACGCCTCCTCTTCATAACGGTATCCCCCACAAACACAGTTGAGAGGCAAACTAGCTTTCTCGACTTATCATTCTGGTTTACCATGTAACGATTTGCTGTAGCTCTACGGTGGGGAGATGGAAGGTGTATTCTAGTTCTATTTATCGTCAACACAGTTGTCATAGAGGTGCATACCATCTGCTGGTGTTGAGATTGTGATGTGTGTGGTGTAACTGTTCATAACTCATGACATAATTAAGTTACCAACCATCTCGTTGTGGATCAGCCATTTTGCCATAATGCAACTTTTTCCATGGTTCTAAAATTCCTTCAACTCTCAAATAACGTCGACAGAGGTTTCTTGAGAAGTTCAATTAGAAATTTGTCTTGCTTTCATGTTAACATATTCAATAGTGTAACAAGAAAATGATTGCTATTATTATTATTCATTAAACAAAAACGTCATTTTACCATCGCAAATGATTCACTTAGCCCGTTTGGCGTGCAAACAAAATTGTAGGTAATTTACTACCATGAACAATTCAAATTTAGGCAAACTATGGTCCATGGAATTTAGTGACATTAAAAGGCGATTTCACAAAAAAAAAAAACTCTGGGGTCTCATGAGTTAAAGATTCAACAGATTTTCATTTGATTCTGGCAGTGTCATCAATCCATACAAAAGAAAATAATGTATTTTTTCTTGTAAAAGCTATGTACTTTCCTAAACGAAACTTGGCTCGATAGTTTTGTGTTCTCAAACTTCTCCAATCCTTCTTGTAGAGGCCTCGTTTATATTTACAGCATTTATGTGTAACTCTGAAATCAAAAGGGAAAAAGGAGCAACGTGTAACTACAAATTCCCTGCATGAAATAAAAACAATCCAACTTCTCTCCAAACATTTTTATATAGACTTCTTTCATTTATAACATATTTTAATTCCAATTAACCTCTCACAGAGAAGTGTCTCTTAAAAATCGCTAGACTAAACAAGTGATCTTTCACAGGAGTTACTGAGCACATCATGTTTTACTACTTCACATGACAATGAGCTCATCTGTGGTGCAAACATGGTGCTGGTTGATGGGCCATAGATGGAGCTTCACAGGAGACCATGGCTGCAGTTGTACGCAATACAAAGACAACAACATTCCCAAGACCAAGATGAAGAGACACTAAGACCATATGGAACCAGTACTAGCAATGCGGCAAGAATAACAGCAGGAACTGCTTACCTTTCTTGGATCACAGACTGTCGTATCATGATAATCGGCCCTCACAACAATCAGATTAGTTCATTTTGTTGTGCCTTCTGAAGAGCATTACGACAATCTCCCACCTCAGTCGTTGCACCTTGACAAACGATGAACCACGGAGAAACACTCGAATGCTCTCCAGTTGGCCACAGAAATTCTGCAAAATTCACATAAGATAGGACAACAGAGGCGCGTCATGACAGTAAATTTCGGACTGAAAAGAGTTCGGCAGATGGAGAAACAAAAAAGAGAAATTTCGACAAATACCGACCAACCTCATTCTATGGTCAGAGCTCAAATCAACAATCCAAATTTGCACCAAATAGTAATGCAAAAATTGCTCGAGGAGCGGATTTCAGTACCGAATTGCGCTAAGAAATTTCAAGCACAAATAAATTGGACGGAAGGAGTTCATGGGGTGGTCGTTATTCGAAATAGCGACCACCCCTGTTCCACCGAGGGGGTTCAAATTGACCGTCAAAATCTTAACCAAAATTTCCGTAAAAATTGTCGGAGATGAGGATTGATAGGCCGCATAGCTACACAAAGTTTCAAGCTCAAAGAAAATCGGCTGAGGAAGAAACAAAAAAGGGAAGTGTTCACGGGGGCGGTCGCTATTTCGAATAGCGACCACCCCCCTGCCTGCCGCCCACCACAGGCCTCGGCGTTGCGAGAGCGCGCGACGCGCCAGGCAAAGCAGGACGGGCGGAAGGGGTCGCGGCGAGGACAATCAGGCGTATGTGATGACGAGGAGACTCTGGAACCTTGCGCATGAGGCTGCTGGCGACGCGCGCGGTCGCCGGCAAGTTGGAGGCGACGGAACGGGCCGGCCGCCGGCGGCAGTGAGTTTTCACGGAAGGAGCTAGGATGGTGTCGGGCATACTGTGAATTTGATTGGAGCTGTGTTTATGGATCATCGTTTACTGATTCCGGGATTCGTAAGATAAGAATCACCCAAGGACGACCGTTCTTGAAACGCAATCACCAGACTGCTTCAGATCTTCAGTTCTCCAAGGCGTTCTTGCTTCAACTAATTCAATAGATAAATGGGCTTATAAAGTCGTCAAGCATGTCTAAACATACAGGTGATCACACCTCGAAGACTCACAAGTTCTGATTGCCTATTTTCATTTCAGAAAACGGTCATTTTGAGATTACCAACTTTCTGAAGTTGTATACATATTCCCAGCAGAATATCTGCCAGCAGCCAACCTGCTGCATCTCTTAGAAAAGCTACGTTGTCTAAATACGTCATCACAATTGGTTAGCTCTTCAGGACATGATTGCCCACCTTCTGCACCAGCTTTTGTGCAAAACAAACAGCTGAGTTCACTATTTGCCTCCTCACCATTGCTCCTACCCCTTTGTTATCTGAATATGTAACCGCCACCTTCGGGGTCGTTAGATGCATCAGCGCTTGGACTGCGTGAACAACGTACGCCATGTATCCGGATGGACACCCAAGCTAGCATTTGTCGGCTGGCTTGTTTACACGCATCCACAGCAATGGAACTCGCTCGCGCGAATGACACAGAATTCAACAGCTGAGTATCACTCCTTTAAAGCTATCTCCTCCAGTATATGGAGAGGCTAGTAATTCCTGGTGCCTCCCTTTCCAAAATGACCTCTATATCATGTCAGAAGTCTTAGTTGCATGCCTTACCCCGTTGCTGAAGATTTCCGTATGAGGTACAACCATCTTGGTCGTTAGTCCCCTCTACTCAGTTACATAGCGGCGATGCAGATGCCTGCTATTTATCACAGAAATCGGCTCGCATGTGTTTGTACCGAATCGTAACTTTTTACATAGTCAATTCAGTTTGACCTGCATTCAAGTTTGACAGCAATTTCAGGAAAAACCTTGTAGTGTAGTATATGAGTAAGCAATAGCGACGTGTTCTGCTCACCATGACCGGTAGTGGTAGCATTATATATCATTCAATAGCAGCCGCGCTGCAACAAATTTTGGTGACCAGATTGAACACGGTCGCACTCTTGACCCATTTCTCTATAGAGAGGATTCAGTACGTACGGTAGAAATATCATGTCACGTAAGAGTAAACTCATGCAATATTTCTATTCTAATAGAACTCAAAAAATTGAACTGTGCTCTTTTCATGTCTACTATTCTCTGATTTTCGCGCCTACAATTGTATGGAAGATACTTTCATATACTCCTACGCCACAATCCCATCGAACACCTAGAGGAATTGTCTTGCCCTAGTTCTCCTACCGTCCACACGCACGCTCAATGCAAGTCCTTCTCCAATTGCACCGGCACGCATGTCATACGTGTCCTGAGGATCCCGTGCATGCTGACTGCCTAAGTGGCTCTATGTTACCGAGACAAGACAACACGACGCCAGTGAGCATATATGCCTGCTTGCCTTCGCGCATGAGAGTGAAAAATCCACAAGTGCCTTCCCGGGAAGGCACACGCAGAACCACCCGCTTGCTTTGAAGTCCACGCTGAGGACATGCACCATCGTCAGGGGAGCAGCGTAGGAAGAATCATCCGTTGGCTGGCGAGGATCGAACGGCCGCAGGCATGCCTTTCCTATTTCCCCTTGTGTTTCGGATGCACGACAGTCGGAGATAAAAAGTCGCGCCACTTGATTGAGCTGTGTATAAATGCATTTGCCCTGGTTCCATTGCACTTGCAACATCGAAGGGGATATAGCTCCTGATGCCCCGTATTTCTAAGCACAAAGTGCGCCGTGCACGTCCATTTGTGCTCCTACAGTGTGTGTCGACATTCGGCTAGCCAATGTACTCCCCTTTTATGCGCGTGTTCGGGATGGCGAGGGGGCAGAGAGGCTTCAACAAAAGGATGTGTAGTATCCCTGCATTCACTCTCGATCAACCTAATAGATGAGCGTATCTTGTGGTCCAGAGAATTCATGAGCTTACATTCATGTCATTGGCCGTGAAATCTGGGAGATATAGTTAGTCCATGTGGTCGAGTAAGATGAGTAGATGGGTTATCTAGTACTCGATTCGTCGATGGCAAGAAACGTCGCGCACTGAGAGAAAAAGTGGAGGGAGAGACAAACTGCATATGTAACCATTTGCTAGCTAGTGTCTGACCAGTGTACTGAGGATATGCCACCAGCATGAGAGAGCCCAGCTGGTGGCGATGACAATGCGGTCAGGGGTAAACCAGGCGGCTTGGCACCGATACGTGCCAGGATGCGGAGAACGCTGAAAACTGAGGCAGGGATGGCGTGCCAAGCCTTCTGAAGCTGATGACCCAGGTTGGTGCGTCAGCCGCGACGGGTTCCACGAGCCCATGATGCTGTATTAGGTTGCCCGGTCGCGCCGAGGCCGTGTGAACAGGAGATGTTTTCGAAAGACCGCAGCTACAGATGGAAGAAAGCACAAACATTGGCAGATAAATGTCGAGCCCATTTATTTTTCTAGTGACAGAGGTCGAGCACACAACACCATCGAATTTACATGATCACTGGCGCACCTAGTACAAACCTACGGCCGACAAGAAAGAAATAGAAGAAGATTTGATAACAAGGCAGCCACGGTGCAACAGGTGTGCGAGATGATAAATCAGGACCTCGAGCTGCTACAGTTGGCGGCGGGTGATGAGATTAGCGAGAATTAGATGTTCTGAGTTCGCTTGGTTGTCCAAAATGTAAATAGCCTGGCACCTCGTCAAGGCAAAAATTGCTGACTCTTCTTTTAATGAAAAGGCAGAATAACTGCCCACGTTAAAAAAAAAACAAGTCGTTGCACATCCGAGCAACTGATCAATCAAATGGAGATGCTATTCGGGATGCCCATCTCCATCATCGACTTCTCGTCCGAGGGATCGCCGTCGCACGGCCTGAGCAGCGTATACGGCACCACTCCGGCGCCGTGCCGGTTCTTCCGCTTCGGCTCCTCGTTCCAGTCGTCGATCTGCTCCATGATCTCCCTCATCTTCCGTTGGAACTTCTCGAACGCCGACCTGACGTTCCCCTCCGCGGCCCACGCCGGCTCGACGTGCGTTCCCAAGTACTCCTCGTCCGGCGAGTGCGACGACAGGAGGTCCAGAATCGTTAACACCAGCAAGCTCTGGAACTGAGACGGGAGCGTCTCGAGCAACACCTCCTCGGGTTTCTCCACGAGTTTTCTCATCCCCTGCCGGCCCATCTCCAGAGGTATGTTCTGCCGGGCAATGGTGGGGCGGTTCGGGAAGTAGCCGCCGAACGGGTACTGGCCGAAGTTCACGGCGGCGTGGTGGCCGGAGGTGATCCACATGATGGTTGCCAGGACCTGGACGAGGCTCTCGTGGCTGTCCAGCTTCTGCCACCACCGCACGTCGCATATGATGTCCGCCGCTGAACGGTAGTAGTGCCTCACGTAGTCTGACGCCCACTCCTTGATGGCGTCCCACACCAGCAGGCCGTCGTTGGCGTACGGGTAGTCCTTGATTACTAGCTCTAGCTTGCCATCCTTCCCTTGGACCGCCATGCCCCTTAGCAAATTTGTTGAACTTAGCTTCAGATGACTATGGCTAATTAATAAATGATCAATCTGATTAATTGGGGTTTTTATTTGTCATCAAGACTTTACCTTCGGATCAGATCGTTTGGTAGGGCCTCCATGTCGAACCGCCAGAACTTGTCGTAGACAACGGAACTGATCTCCATGCAATATTTCTTGGGCGAAAAGGCGCTCTCAATGATTCCGTTTGCACTGATGAGCATCCCACGCGCAAGGGCGTTGATCTCCATCGTGTACCGGAAGTGAGGATGCAGAAGCCGGTAGATTGGGTGCATCTGGCTCAGCTGGCAGTTCGCTGCGATGATGTACGGCTCAACGCAGCAGTGCGTCCTTAGCCTGACGAGAAGAAACAAACCGCAGTTCAGACAACCGTTGGACACATTGCATGGTACAACTAGTATGATATAATGTTTTGCCATGATGGATCAGAGCATAATTAATTACCAGTGGTTAATTAGCTGGTGGTAGCCGGTGTCATGAGCCAGGACATGGGTTTTGGCGAGCTGCCACAACCAGGATCCAGTAACGCTGCCGTCCGATCCAGGAGTGAAGACGTGGCGCCACTGTGGCTTGGTTGGGGACTTGGG
>LAPY01001268.1:68222-78469 GCA_000970635.1 Eragrostis tef
CTTTGTTCTCTGTTCTGGGAACAGAACACGCCGGCTACTTGCCCTCTGTTTTGGGCGTCAAGCTGTCCTTACTTGCTGGGCCACTTTAGCTAACACTATAAAGCCCAAACACTGAATTAATTAAGGCTTAGTAGTTTTGCATCAGCATAGCTGATCTAAACCAATAAAGAACCAGTTGCGAGGAAAATCACTTCTACCCTGCTATCCTATCTACCCTGCCATCTGAACCGTCCTGCCATATCGTGGGCCCAAAATCCAACACATCGAATCGTTTCGGGCATCCCAGGCGTAACGCCCCCCCCCCCTCCAGATACTGAGAGGTTATGTTGATTTCTATAGGATGTTGCATGACAGTAACGCTCCAAAAAAATGTTTTTTTTCACCTGATTTGTGTACCGACACGTACCTAAATTGTGGAGAGCAATTCACGCCAGCAAATTAAACGTAATGATTTAACGTTCTTTCCTTGTATAGCATAGTTGTTCCCTTATGTACGGTAGTGCTTTCCTTTTCGTTTTTTCCTTCTTTATGATCAATCGTTCATCGTGTTTGAGGGAAAATCAGTTGTTCTTCCTTCCAGCAACGGCGATCCAGCGTGCTCTTCTTCCCTCCAGCGACGGCAATCCGGCGTGCTGTTCTTTTCTCCCGTTCCTCCGGCGACGGCGATCTTGGATCCTAAATCGGGCGAGCGTGGTGTTCCTCCAGCTATTGGTGCCTGGGCTGTAGGTGCGACCCTTCAGCAATCCTTGGCGGTGATGGATTGCCATCTGGTTCTTCCAGGCAGGTCAGCGCGAATCACGTCGCCTGTGATTGCACTGTGAGAAGAATCAGTTCCGTCGATCTTGCCAACTGGTTACTGTGCCACGTCCGGCACATCCCACATCTTGTTTTCTTTCGTCATCTAACATCTTGATTTCCCTCGGGCGTGATCTGCTAAGCATTTTCCTGGTGGTGATGGATTGCCTGCTGTGATCTTCAGGAACAAGAGCTCAAGAAATAATTTAATCCCATGACCGGATACCAGGCCGATGGTTTGGGTGTTCAGATGAACGTTAAATCAACAAGCAATCCTGGTGAGTCTTCTTCTACGTATATTTCATTTTTTCAGACAACTTGTTATCGAAACGATTCATCTGACTATGTAATTATGGTTAGAAGAATCCATTGAAGGTGATGACTGATAATGCGATTGCCAAGCAGCGAGCTCAGAACAGCGAACGGCAAAGACGTTGGCGTGCGCGACAGAAGGCTACACCCAGGAATTCCAACGTTGAAGAGTGTCTGACAAATGTTTGCCAACCAGGTGTTTAAAAATCACTTTCCAATCCCAATACATTTTTAGATTTCATAAAAGTTTTTGCACGTAAAATCTATTAGTTGCAAAACACGGTGAGAAGCGATGTGTATGATCTGATGCATTGTATAATCTATTTAATTCAGTATTTTTGAAATTATTTGCATGACAAAACTATTTGTATAATTTTAAAAACCCCTTGAATGGCGTCGTGCAGCAATTGTTGGTGAGGGTAATCATCGCACATCTCAAGCATCGTCGTTGTCTTCTCTTACCGGAAATATTAAAGAGGCAAGGCTGGTTAACTCAACCAAACGACCCCTGCATGATATAACGAAAATAATCACTGCTGGTGTGTTTTTTTTGTTAAACAAATCTAAATAACTATTTGGAGTGCTATATGGACTTAGCGTCTTACTACTGAACTTCTAGAACTTTCTTTTTGATTGGTCATGCAACAATTCAGCTGAAAATAGGACACTGCATTAGCTGTTGGATTCATATCAGTTAAATGAAAACTTAGACGAGCATAATTCAATGTGAGATTGGTTTTCTCATCTGGCATGCTAGCACATTACAATTATATATGTAGCCTGGGAATCGATCAATGCTTCATAGCTACAGTATAACACATAACAGTTCTGTACTTTATGTTCATTGTTAAATTAGGACGATTAATATTAAAACCTGACCATAGATGGTGAAACCATTGTTAAAAATAATCATGTGTACATAGTACATTACCTTGCCTGATTGCAAAGTATATTATATTGCTCTGTACATGTCTCTAAAGTTTTAGGTGTCTAACTATTTAGCGCAATACTTGTTTTAATTTTATAAATTTTACTTTATTCCAGGACGCAAAGAAAGTGACCACTACAGGGAGTTGAATGAGGAGTATGCACTCGGATTCGATGAAGACCATTTGAAAATTGTGCAGACACTCAACATTGAGCAGAGGGCAGGATTTGATGAGATCATGGATCATGTGAATTCTGAAAAGGGTCAGGTGTTTTTTGTTGATGCTCCCGGAGGAACCGGAAAGATGTATCTCTACAACGCCTTGATCGCAGCTGTACGTTCCATGAGTTTCATAGCGGTTGCTACTGCTACATCTGGCATAGCGGCATCTATTATGCCCAGTGGTCGGACAGCACACTCCAGATTCAAGATACCAACTAAAATCAGCGATCAAAGCATGTGCAACTTCACAAAGCAGAGTGGTACTGCTGAGCTCCTTCGTTCAACCCGTCTCTTGATATGGAATGAAGTTGCGATGACAAAGAGACAATCTATTGAGTGTCTGGATAGATCCTTACAAGATATCATGGGCTGCGATGAACCATTCGGTGGCAAGATTATGGTTTTTGGAGGAGATTTCAGACAAGTTCTTCCTGTGGTTCCGCGGAGAACTAGAGCTCAGATCACCAATGCCACCTTGCAGAGGAGCTACATATGGGACCGGATTCTCAAGATGAGGCTCACTCAAAACATGCGTGTACAGTCAGACCCGTTGTTCTCACAATATCTTCTCAGAATTGGTGATGGAGTTGAAGAGTCACTTGGGGATGATTATGTCCGTCTGTCCGAGGAGATTGTTATTGATTACGATGAAGAGAAAGGGACCGACCGTCTTGTTGCAGACATTTTCCTTGATTTCTTGGTAAAAGTCAGTGATGCCGCTTACATGAGTTCTCGTGCTATCCTGTCAACAAAGAATGAGTATGTTGATCAACTCGACTCCAAGATGATTGAGATGTTTCCGGGCCCTTCTAAGGTGTTTTACAGCTTTGATTCTGTGGAGGATGACCAAACCAATAATTATCCCATTGACTTTCTAAATTCTCTTACGCCAAATGGACTGCCACCTCACGAGCTGAAGATCAAGATAAATTGTCCTCTAATATTGCTGCGCAACCTAGACCTGCACAACGGCCTGTGTAATGGCACACGCTTGGTGGTCAGGGGCTTTCAGAACAACGCTATTGACGCGGAAATCGTTGGTGGTCAAAATGCTGGTAAGAGGGTGTTCATTCCAAGGATACCTCTTTCGCCATCTGAGGATTTGACGCTCCCCTTCAAATTCAAAAGGATACAATTTCTGGTGCGTTTAAGCTTTGCAATGACGATTAACAAAGTTCAAAGACAGCTATACCTCATGTCGGAGTGTATCTTCCCGAGCCTGTGTTTGCGCATGGTCAGCTCTATGTCGCGTTGTCTAGAGGTGTGTCACGAAAGACAACTAGGGTCCTCGCCAAACCCAATAAATTATTGGATCCTGTGGTTAAAAGCACAAAGAATATTGTATACAGGGATATCCTAAATTCTTGATATGTATATTTATACACTAATGTGGTGTGATTGTAAACGGTGCTTCCTGTGTTAATGTAAGTTCGGTTGCCTATGCCACAAAATAGGGATTTGCCCCTCATGTTAATGTCGTTATGGCACTTCAATGATATGATGTGTCAGAAGTGTGTTTTTTCATTATAAGTATATGGTGCATTATATTGTTAAAATTTTATGATAAAGTCCTGCCAAATAGTGTCATTTGGGCAGACACATGCGTGACGCACATGCATTTTTACTAGTCAAATAACAAAGATAGTGTTTCTCAAAAAAACAAAAAACAAAAAAACAACCAAGTTAGCATGTGTTCCTGCTTACACTATAGACCAGCATGGCTTCTTTGCCCATCCATTTATTTATGTAATCCTTGTTGAGAATGATATCCTCAACGCATGGTTTATCAGCCAACTAGAAACCAGATCGGTTATAAATAACCAAGCTATTTGATTTGCCTATGTCCTAGTGAGTATTATATTTGCTCATCCACACTACCCAATTATCCAGCCAATATTCTTGATATCGATAGTAATTTCCAAGTCCAAACAAAACATAGGATTAAGCACCTTCTTAAGATCTTCTTTGTTTTATTTCTTTTGTTGATTTGTTTTTCTTGATTGTTATAAGTGCATTTGCCTTATTGGAAGCTTTTGTTAATCATGTTAGAGTCCTCGGCTTGAGCTTCTTGATAGGTCGGGAGGTCTAGGAAGAGAAGGTCCTCGGCTTGAGCAAGGAAGTGGCAAATCACACACCATTGAGCATGTTATTCCTATTTACTCCTCTAATTGTTATGTGTACATATCATGAGGTACCTTAGGGATATAGAATCACTCAAATCAATATGGTAGAAGTTCGAAACCACGATGTGCATGAAATAGCTATCCTATCCAGAATGACCAGAGTAATCGACTGGTGAACCTTAGCATGAAGTGAAACTAATAGAAAGATGATATGAAACATGGCTATGTTAAGGTTAAATTTAGAGACATCAATGACATTGCAATTATCTAATAGCAAGATGATCTGGGATTGTGATTGGAATGGAGATGGAAGGTGGTGGAGCCGAGGGTGGTTGTGATTGGGTGGCACGGCGGCTGGCACCAGAGGTGGCCGACATGTGCGCGCGCAGCTTCGCCGTTCTGTTGAAACGTGAAGACGCCGACATTGGTCATCGCGGACATGTTTCACATTGACAAGAGCATGTGAAGAGAACCCGCCACGCGTGGCATGGGATGCATTGTGAAGTGTTAACACGAGCAAACCAAAGGGTGGCATCGGCACGGCCGGGGAAACCGGCCCGATCGTTGCACGTCGGACGCCCTGTGTATCGGAGCAGAGGAGGTGGGAGCCAGGCCCAACGGAACGCCAGCTGGAATGTAACAACCTATGTCCCTTTTGCTAATCGCACCCACTCCCCGCGATTACAAAACGTTTTTCACCCCAAAAATCCCCCACTCCTATTCCGCCGCAGCACCACCGCCACCACCCACCGCATCACCACCACCACCGCCTCACCGCGCCCCTGCCTCAGGCTCTCTCTTCTGGCGATGGCTACAAATAACAACCATCGGACATCAGCACGGGCGAGTGGTGGGATGTCGCCATCTCCATCCTCAAGCCTTTGAGCATCTTCTTCTTGTACACTCAATGGTGAATCATCCCGCAAGGAGACCATCCCACGAAGCACTACCACCCTAATCACTCTATTCTCTTCATAGTCTCAAGCCACCCAGATCGCGCTAATCTATGCAAGCCACCACATCAACGTGTTGGCCTTTTTTACTTATACTTGTTCTATTAGTAAGTAACACTTTTTTCACTAAATTTTGATCCTCGTCCAAGTTGACTTTCTCATAATATTTGAATTTGAATAATATTCACTCTAATCAATTGTGTCACTTATTAAAACAAAAAAGGTTCTCATATAAAAGACGCTTGATCTCACTTGAGTTGATCCATGATATATTAGTCTTGAGAGGAAGGCCATAAGAGACTGCAACATAACCAAGAACCCAAGAAAAAAAAATTCTAGGTATGGATTTTGCTGGTGTTTTTATTTTTGTTTACCACTACGAACTTTCTAATTGGTTGCATCGCTTGTTAAGTGACTCAGGACGTTCGATGTACAAAGCTTTACTAGAGCAATGTTGATGGGAAGAAATGACCATATAAGTTTGCTAATGTAAATGCAATTATGTGTCTATGTGGCCACTGAACTTATATAAATCTTGGGATGTGTTATCGTTTCTCCACTTTGGGGGCTGCCTCCTCGACCGTGCCACTGATCGCTGGTGTAGTCGACGCTGTTGCTCATGCGGAGTGACATCCATGTGCAACGAGCCCTAGCAGTGCAAGTTGGTTAAACGTGAACTGTGTACTCAACGGCGAATGTGTCCAGAGCCTCGGGGAGTTCCCAGTTCCATGCCTTTGCTTTGTCGAACATCATGTCCTTGGTGACGAGCAGGCGGCCGCTAATAAGATAAACACTGCAGTTTTCACGTCCTTGATGATGCCGTTTAGTTGCGCCGAGCATGGCGCTCCGAGCTGGCGCTGGACTGCCTTGTGGTGCAGCCAGCTTCTTCCGTGTCTTACTGATATCCGCACCAGCTTGGAACTTCTTGATGGCGTTCGCAGCTTCGTTCTTGCTCCTCAACAAAACAAGCCACATGTATAGAAGTCTCTGAAGTTGAGATTTCGATGGCAAGGAGAATTCGTTGGCCACCACGCACGCGCACGATGGCACCTCCAGTTTGACCGCGCTTCCAGAGACGGCCAGCGCACGCAATGAACTCATATGGTCCTTTTGTGAGGTGCCGAGGCTGCGTCGGGTCTGAGCTTCCGGAGGCATCAGCAGACACTGTCACGTGCGACGCCGCTGCCTGACGCCGACGGGCAGCCCCGCCACGCATCACCTGAATTCTCAGCTCTCCACGAGACAGAAGACGACACTGCGCTATCTACGTGGCTGCGTCGTTCTCAGCCTTGTGTGTCGCGCTGAGCCGCTGAACCTTGTGCTATCGCTCTCGCGGGAAGCAGAGGAGGCGGCCACGAGAAGCAGAGGAGGATGTGGTGGCGCCTCGAGAGACGAGCCCAACGGCAGCTGGGGCCTGCTCATGCATTGGTCATGGGACACGCAAACGCAACAGTTTTCTCCCGGGACCGACCTCAGACTCGGGCGTTCCAGATGTCCCCAGCATTTGAACCTTGAAACACCCGATTTGGCCCGGAACAGAAATCAAGTGTTGATAACCCCTTCAACAACCGTATGACATCCCGGCCTAAGGCTTAATAGGATTGATAGAATACTCATGTTAACAAGTTGCAACTTCTTTTCCGGAAGCTCATCTCGAAAGAAACTCCAAGGTTAAACGTGTTTGGCCTGGAGCAATTTCAGGATGGATGACTGACCGGGAAATCGTTTCCGGGTGCGCATGATTGAGGACAAAGTGCGTAAAAAAGACATGTGTTGGTTTGTGAAGATAGTCTTGAGATCCTAGAAGCTGCCAGGTATGCAGGCCCGACTTCGGGGAGGCGGGACGCTACATTTAGGGTCACTTGATTCTGATCAGACGATTCAGGTATCAGAACGAATGAAAAGGTACAAGCTTTTTTAAGTGAGCCGGAGATGGATAAAAAAAAGTACGAGCTAAAAAACTAATCTAGCCAATATTAAGGGGCGGTCTCTGAGATGAAATTTAGTTATGAAGATCCCATCATGAGGGAACGCAGTGGTGATACATGGTTTTCGATCTATGATTTTTTTTTGTTGGGGGAATCTTGAAGACGTCATGTCCCCCCCCCCTCCTCTCAAAAAGAGAGAGAGAGAGAGAGGAAAAAAACAGTGATTGCCCAACACATCTCAGCCTCACATGAGAGATGACTTGTTGACTGTCGTTTACTTCATCGGAGATGCATGTGGAGGTTACTAGTCTCTCCTCTCTGAAAGGGAAGGTGTTTTAAATTGTGTTTCCTTCCATCATTTGGTGAAGGTGTTAGATCAGACAATGGATGAAGTCTACATGGTGAAATAACCGTGTTTGCTCACATCAGAGTTCTTGTTTGTGCAGATAAAACTTGGATGATGATCTTAGATGGTAGAGTTTTTGCCTCTTTTAAGGTTTCTTGTCTCTCATTAATAGACTTTGGTGTGCGCTTTTTGTTATTTTTGTAACAAAGAGATCTAATACTCGTGAGTGTTAATGATATACTATCTTTTGCAAAACAAAAAACAAATGCAGACTTTTGGAGAATGCATCCACCTCCTCCCCTGTTGTCGCAGCAGCACTGGTGTAGGTAAAGACCAATGCAGTCGTGGGTGCTGCTGTCCACCATAAAAAACTTCAAGGACAACTTTGTTATTCACTGTAGCAATGATGTATCCCTCAACCTAGCGCTGCCTCTGTGTTCACACTTCTGTTCACGACATTTTTACTTATGTTTGCTCGAGTATTAAGTTTCTCTTTCTCACTAAATTTTGATCCAACTAACTAATGTTTTGCTCACTCAGTTTGGTCTTCCTTACATGAATCAATCTCATTATCATTTGGATTTACATTCCTATCACTCTAAACGTTTTATCACTTCAGAAAAAACAAAGTCTCTCTCATAAAAGAAGCATGACGTCACTTTAATTATCGTCCGGTCGGTTCTTGAGAACAAGGGGGTAAGAACAAGAAATTAAAAAATATTGTAACATAAAAGGAAGAAAAGACCAAGATAAGCTTTTCTAGGATTTGATGCCTCTTTTCACTTCTACCAACTTATCAACTAACTAATGGGTTTCATAGCTTGATGTGACTTGGATCTTATATATAAAGGCTTCACAAGTGCAGTATCGACCATATTTATTTTCGAAAGTCCATGTAATTATATTTCTATGTGACCTCCTAATTAACTTGCATGCCTGACGTGATATTCTATTGGCCACTCGAACATTTTTGCAAGGAAAGATGTTAATAAAAAATATGGATAAATATATATTTGAATGTTGAGAGTCTAAGTATTTATTTACAACTCTTAATATGTAAGATATTTATTTTAAACTTATCTCATTTCAATATATTTTTATTCCTCAATATATGTATAATATGGATTTTCTAGGCACAAAATATCAAAGAGCAAGGTCAATAAATTCCTTAAGCAATTTAACTCAAGGAAAACTAAAGTAGCACACGGGTTGGGGTTACACAATATTCCCAAATCTGGATTGTTATTCCAAACAAAACAATTTGAACAAACACTACAACACAAGCCTCCTTTAGCAGCGGGTGAAAATGGCCTACAGCGGCGGACCCGACCATTCGCCGCTATGAATGTGTTGCTACAAATCTATTATTAGCGGCTGTTGGTAGCAAACATCAATTTTGAGAAAGGTGTTCTTCTAGGTTTCACGATCAAGGAACTGACCTCGGCTATGGCGTACAGAATCTAGCAATGGTAATATAATCAATGCTAAAGAATGCACGCAAATCCCAAACTGCACGTCGCCGCTGCTCTCAAACGCATTCATCACATTGTATCTTCGCCTGCCTTGTCCATCTGGCTGTTGGCGATCACGAGCTGAATACGAACGACGCTAGGACTCGAGGGAGTTTTCTAGGCTATCTAACAACGAGGGCGCAGTTGTAGGTGACGCCAGTAAGGGCGTGCGATCTGTGAAGCCACTTGATGACAACGACAGATGGAGCTACTGCGTTGGCCGAGGCTTTGCATGTGGCGACGGCCGTGAGCTTCCGGAGGCAAGGTTACCACCATGCCGCTTCCGTTCCTCGCATGGCGGCTGGCAGCAACATGCCGTGCGCCATGTGCGTGGCAGCGTGCACATTCTGCAGCCGCGCTCATCTCGCGGGCCTGCAGAGTGCAGACCGTTCCCGCAACTCCGGCATCTGTCAGGGCATCCTGCCACCTGCGCCGTGTCCGCACGGACCCCTCGGCGACCCACAGCCGTACCAGCAGCTGCTTGTCCACCGACCCGCATCGAATGCCAGCTGTTGCTGCTCTTGGGCTGCTCCCTGCGCAGCTGGCCACCAATCTACCATCAGATGGCGGCCACAACGGCGTCAAGGTGGCGCTGAGATGCTTGCCAATGACGACGACGCTGTCTCGGGTGCACACTCCTGCGACAGGTCGCCAGAGAATACAGCCTACAGGTGTGTACGTGATGGTGCCCCCGCGCAGATCCAGAGAGAAAAGAGTCCTAGAGCTGCCGGCGCCAGATCAACAATGTCAAAACGGCCGTGCGTGCGATGGAAGTAGCCGAGGAGGAAGGTGCAGATAGATGTTGCATCAAGCACTTGATGGCGAGTGCGCGTGCGGCCACGACGCGTGACGGTACGGCGACAGCGACATGCACTGGAACTCGATCGATGATCACCGGCCGTCTTCGCGGCTTGGGCGACAGCACCCAGTGCTGGCCGTTGGCGAACAGCGTCACCGCGCGTCGCACGCCGCGGTCGTCGGCGGCGGTGAAGTAGTCGTGTCCGAACATGACACGGCCGGGCCGGAGCACGGCCCAGGCGAGGTTGACATGTCGGCCCACGCCGAGTGGAAGTCGTGGCTGGGGGACACGCCCCACTCGCACAGCGCGGCGACGACACGACGGTGGCTC
>LAPY01001269.1:35215-46436 GCA_000970635.1 Eragrostis tef
ACCATGTGAAGCTGAGCTTTGCTTAACTGATTTAACTGCGTTGTGCAGTCCAAGAGCACTACTGAATCCACTGGCAGGCTCAACATCAAGCTCTGGCAAGAGTCTTGTGCCTTCAAATCCGTCCTTTCGGTCATCAAGGTGATGGCATTCTATGATTTCCGAGGTGAGCGGAATGAGATTGCCTTCCTCAAGTTTGTCATCGAGAGGGCGCCGATGCTTAGGACGATGATGGTTGTGTATGCCAATGGGTATTTTGGTTCGAGGATTGAGGCGACTTCCAAAGCTAAGGCTCTGTTCGCAGGAAAATGCGCCAATGATCGCTGTTTACTAGTAGTCTTTGAGAATACGCCAAATGCTGGCGCTTATTGGGACTTCCAGAGTGGCTTTAATTTCTCTTGTAATGATCCTTTTGGGGTCCACCAATGTAGTGACATTGGAGTTGGTCATTGGTATGTTTAAGTGTTTACATGCAAGACACTGTTCTAGGTTGATGGACTCTCTTTGTTTTTCCCTTTGAAGTTAATCAAGGTTCTATGCTGGTTCTACTATGGATTTGTTATCAGCATAAGGTTTGCATGTTGAAGCTACTAGTACTATCCTTATGAAAATGGCTAGTGTTACTTGGACAATTGATGTTTCTGGTTCCTGCTCTATGTTTTACTCATGACCTGATGTCTGTGATGTTAATTATGTAGCATGATTTCTGCTAAATGGCTTGGTACTCATCAGAAAAGCAATATATGTGAGACAATTCATACTCCTTGTTACTGTCTTATTTTAGCAATTTCCATGAAATGTATGTTTCGTCTGGATTGATAATACACACATGGCATTTTTTTCCACTAAACCTCTATGATCTTTACAGATCATTTATTTTAATGTAAAACCATTGTCCTTATTGATGTTGTAACTCAGATCTTTACTTTGTTCTCAGATTTGCTATTTCAGTCCTTGATTTTCATGCGCGTTTTTAGCGCCTCTTTGCTTTGAGTGCAGAAATGTTTGCTCTTTGGAGGTTTATTTACTGTTGATGGATTTTGACACCTTGGTAATCTTGGTCGCATGGAAGCTTTGGAAGGAGCGAAACAATAGGGTTTTCGAGTCCAAAGCACTACAACCGGTCGCGTTAGCGCAAGAAGTGATCGAAGACGCGCGGCCCCGCGGGATTCTCCAAGCTCGGGAAGCTTCTGGCGCCTAGAGGAGTCTAGTAGTCTAGTGCTTAGCTCTTTGTTTACTTCTGGTCTTGTAACCTTGGTTGTATTCTAAACGGTTGTCTTTCCTTGTTGTTGGTTGTACTTGTAAACCCGCTACATCGTGGTCGGCTTTTGGCTGAGTTCCTTAGGGGATTCAGTTCTAGCCTCGATGTGCACAATTTTTTCTTCTTTTTAATGAAATACGTGCAACGCGCGTTCTCCAAAAAAATGATGTCATTTGCTGTATTATCCTGTTTTGTTCTTAATTTTGTTCTTCGATGGCCTTTTGTTCTACCCAACACAAGTGGCTTTGTTGTCTTGTGGTTACTCTTGTTCCTCGATTGCTCTTTTAGTTTTGTTTTTTCCTCAGACCGTGCCAATCTGACTGCTCGTGCCGTGGCCGTGGCGGCCACCAGAATGAGCAAAGCTCGAGGGCAGCGGCGCCCTCCCACCATCAGGCGCTGCACTGCTGGAAGGGCTCCCCACCTTTCTGGCGAAATCATGCGCGCCTTTTTATCTCGCAATGATATGCACTTTTGGGTTCAAATGTGGTCTACCGATCGAGCCAACTCCCTGTCATCGACCTAATCGAGTACTGATATAGAAACTTGTTTTGCGCGCGCATGCGCCGGATTACAAGGGTCTTCAGCTTGGATTGGAAGTGAAGCTTGAATTGGCCCTTGTTGTTTATCCAGCGGGTTGGTGCAGTGTCAACGTCAGTCTCGGCATGTCTAGCTAGGCTTCGTCGTTTAACCGAAAGCAAGTGCAAAAGAAACCGTTTCTGCCCGTGCTGGCCACCCGCTACGCCGGCCTACGCGCGCAGGATGCCGTCACGGCTTCATGGCGGCACCTCGGTAGCGAGTGATGGCCAATTGATATTTCCGATGCTGCTAATGAAACGACACAAGTAGGCATTCAGTGCAATGCCCAGTGGGTATCAAATGGGAGTTACTTGTCATTATCTGTTTTGCAAACTTAACATTATTCTGGAAGGACAATTGGTGCAATGGCAATTCGATGCAAACCATTGCACCAAACTTGATCGCTGGAGTACCATCTAAGATACAAAAAACGAGACTGTTCTCAGAGACTATCACTAACAGGCAATGGATAAAAGACTACAAGGGCCCACATACTGTGCAAGCCATCCTAGAACTCTTTAAAGTGGTCAGGCTGGTCGCTGAGGTAATACTGACAGAAGAGCCAGATCAATTTTGTTGGAAATGGACGGCAAATGGTCGCTTCACAGCTTCTAGTGCTTATGATGCGTTCTCCATAGGACAGTCAGAGATCCTGGGAGCCCGGCTGCTATGGAAAACACGAGCACCCAACAATTGTCGCTTCTTCTTCTGGTTAGCCTTGCTGGGTCGCACATGGACCTCAAATAGAATGCTTAGACATGGTTTGCAGGATGAGGATGTCTGTGCGCTATGCGCACAAGAGTCTGAAACTTTGGATCACATGCTACTGCATTGTGTGCTGAGTAGGGAAATATGGCATAGAGTTCTAAACTGTCTCGGGTTGACACACATCTCTACAACGGTCGGTGATCTCCCTTTTGTCGATTGGTGGATTAGGTCGCGCAAAAGAGTAACTAAACTCCTACGCCCTGGTTTTGACACCTTGGTAATCTTGGTCGCATGGAAGCTTTGGAAGGAGCGAAACAATAGGGTTTTCGAGTCCAAAGCACTACAACCGGTCGCGTTAGCGCAAGAAGTGATCGAAGACGCGCGGCCCCGCGGGATTCTCCAAGCTCGGGAAGCTTCTGGCGCCTAGAGGAGTCTAGTAGTCTAGTGCTTAGCTCTTTGTTTACTTCTGGTCTTGTAACCTTGGTTGTATTCTAAACGGTTGTCTTTCCTTGTTGTTGGTTGTACTTGTAAACCCGCTACATCGTGGTCGGCTTTTGGCTGAGTTCCTTAGGGGATTCAGTTCTAGCCTCGATGTGCACAATTTTTTCTTCTTTTTAATGAAATACGTGCAACGCGCGTTCTCCAAAAAAATGATGTCATTTGCTGTATTATCCTGTTTTGTTCTTAATTTTGTTCTTCGATGGCCTTTTGTTCTACCCAACACAAGTGGCTTTGTTGTCTTGTGGTTACTCTTGTTCCTCGATTGCTCTTTTAGTTTTGTTTTTTCCTCAGACCGTGCCAATCTGACTGCTCGTGCCGTGGCCGTGGCGGCCACCAGAATGAGCAAAGCTCGAGGGCAGCGGCGCCCTCCCACCATCAGGCGCTGCACTGCTGGAAGGGCTACCAGCCTGCAGCCGTCGAGGTCGGAGTGGCCATGCATTTCCTGCTTTGCAGCCGCAGCAGCGCCCACGCCGCCCTCGGCCCTCCTCCGACGGAACGTTGCAGCTACTGGATGATGCGCGTGTCTCGATCAAGAAAAGTTTAACTGAAAAACTGCATATTCAGTCGCGTCTATGTGCTCTACCGACCCAATGACAAACATGATACGGTGTCTGCCTGTAACTCTGGTCTCTCCCAAGTCCCAATAAACAGAGCACAAGCGTGAACAGAAGAGAGCCAGTTACCATTGTACGTTGAGACGATGCTGCAAGCAAAGCTCAACACGTACATACATACACAGTGGCAAATTGGCAATGGCAATCAGGTCACTCCACTGCCAGCAACGCTGAACTCGTGCGCATGGGCGCTTCCATTCGACCGGCGTCACCTTCCATCTGAACTGAGCTCACTTGAAAACTGGCGCGCGCGCGCACGGACGAAGATGGGAGCAATAGCACGCGCAGCTTCTTCTCGCCATGCACGGCGTCCGCTCGCTCCTCAATTCCTCCATTCGTGTCAAAGCGGCGGCGTGTGCTACTGGGATCTAGCTAGCACACGCCCTTGCGAGCGAGGGGCAGCATGGCTTCGACGCCACGCCATGAGCGGACGTGCCGTGCGTCGCGGCAGAGACTGCAGCTCCAGTGCGCTGCTTGGTTCCAGCGCCGGCGGTGGAGGGGTGATTCCTACTCCGGCGCGCACGGACGGCCGGGCACCCGCCCGCAGACCAGGGGCGGTCGCTATTTCATTTGACGACCGGGCCGGAGGCCACTTCAGACGTTCGATCCAAGACGAGCGGCTGGTATTACGCTGATGGCCCAATTAGAGCAGCCCACACGTTGCTGAGGGCCCGAGGATACGGCCCAATTAGAGCAGCCCACACGTTGCTGAGGGCCCGAGGATACGGCCCAATTAGAGCAGCCCACACGTTGCTGAGGGCCCGAGGATACGGCCCAATTAGAGCAGCCCACACGTTGCTGAGGGCCCGAGGATACGGCCCAATTAGAGCAGCCCACACGTTGCTGAGGGCCCGAGGATACGGCCCAATTAGAGCAGCCCACACGTTGCTGAGGGCCCGAGGATACGGCCCAATTAGAGCAGCCCACACGTTGCTGAGGGCCCGAGGATACGGCCCAATTAGAGCAGCCCACACGTTGCGCTGGAGCGGCATCGTCCTCGTCTTCGCTTTTTCTCCATCATCTTCTCCTCCGGTTCATGGCTGCGTCTTCTTCCTACTCCTCTGCCTCGCCGCTCCCTCTCCCCTCCGGTCGCAGTTCCTTTGCAAGGCGAAGCCAGCAGGGGCAGTACATTTGCAACGGCTGCGCGTACATATTGAGGTCTTCTTCCGGCGAACAGGGGACTCAACGGGCAGCTCCTGCTGCATGGCTGAAGTACGGACTAAGCACGCGACGACACAATGATCTGGAACATGCATAAACACGACTCAGCTTCGCGTAACAAACGAAAATCTTCGTTGATGCCGTTGTAGAACAGAAGAAGAACATGCTGCGACATAAGAAAATTAAGCATTCTTTTTTTTTAGAAAATAATAATCATTCTTCTGCCACAATGCGATCAACAATTTTCTGAATTTTTACCCGTGCTCTGCTGCACGTCTCTCCGACTCTACGGGTTCACGTCGCAATGAACTTATGAACCATGGGAAACGGGCAAATGAATTGAACGCTGGCCACAAATAATCGTCGTTTCAAACATCTTCATCTCCAAAGTGCAACTTTGACCATCATTTTCAGCTATGGTTATTCGCACAATCTCATAAATGCATTACACAGGAACTTGTTTTTGGACAACTTTGCAAAAGGCTGCACCAATTACTTCTCATGGAAAGGAGTACCATTGGTTTGCAGTTCCTTATTAACCAGGCAATCCAAAATACAATTAATAGGCACGAGGAGCTTTCATACGACTACAATGCAGAAAACTAAGACCGAAGACTACAAGTCCAAGTCTTCGTATGCATTTCCCTTTCCCTGAGAAACTAGAGCAAGCAGACGAGTAGAGTCAAGTCTTCTACGCGTACACTAACAAAGACTTGCTACAATGCTTCGTCCAAAAAAATGCTCAGTTGAGTGACGCGAGTCTTCACCGTCATTGCAGAGGAAATTTTACCCGGCAACCATGAGAGTTATGGTGCACAAAGTGCTTACAGCAATGGCCCTTTGGTGCCTGATGATCAACACCGGGGAGATCGCTGCCTGCATCGCTGCAGAGAGGGATGCTCTGGTAGCCTTTAACGCAAGCATCAAAGATCCTCAGGGGAGGTTGAATTCGTGGCAAGGCGAAAACTGTTGCAACTGGAGCGGTGTGAGATGCAGCAAGAAGACCGGCCACGTCACCCAGCTGAACCTGGGTAAATACTCTCTCAAAGGTGAGCTCAATCCATCTTTGGATGGTCTGAAAAATTTGGTATACCTCAATCTAAGTCAAAATGACTTCAGTGGGGTAAGCATCCCAGAGTTCATAGGATCTTTCAGTATGTTAAGGAATCTTGATCTTTCACATGCCAGTTTCGGCGGCACAGTTCCCCCTCAGCTTGGCAATTTATCAAGGCTCGGCTATCTTGATCTAAGCTCATCTGGTTCTCATGTGTTAGCTACGGACAGCTTCCATTGGGTTTCAAAGCTGACTTCCCTTTGGTACCTTGATCTCAGTTGGTTGTATCTTGCTGCTTCCTCAGATTGGCTGCATGCTGTGAATATGCTTCCTATGCTCCAAGTGCTTCGATTGAATGATGCGAGCCTTCCTGCTACCAATCTCAATTATCTTCCTCAAGTCAATTTTAGTACCCTAACACAACTTGATCTCAGTAATAATTACCTGAATTCTTCATTGCCAAGTTGGATTTGGAACTTATCTGCCCTTTCAGAATTGGACATGTCTAGCTGTGGGCTTTCAGGCAGGATTCCAGATGAGCTAGGAAAACTGACATCACTTAAGCTTGTCGGACTAGCAGACAACAAGTTGGAAGGAGCAATACCACGATCAGCAAATAGGTTGTGCAAGTTAGTACACCTAGAATTTTCTGGAAACCTTCTGTCAGGAGACATCAGAAAAGCAGCAATGATCTTGTTACCCTGTATGAAGCGGTTAAAGATTCTCAACCTTGCTGACAACAAATTAACAGGAAATATATTTGGTTGGTTTGAGCAAATGGGAAGCTTAAGAGTTCTTGATCTTAGTAAGAATTCACTATCAGGAGCTATTCCAGGCAGTATGGGAGAGCTATCGAACCTGACATACTTGGACATCTCCTTTAATTCGTTTGTAGGCACACTATCAGAACACCACTTTTCCAATTTATCAAGATTGGAGACTTTAGTTTTAGCATCGAATCAATTGAAGATAGTAACTAAGCCTGGTTGGATGCCACCCTTTCAGCTCAAAGAATTAGGATTGTATGGTTGTTTGGTAGGGCCAGAATTTCCAAGTTGGCTGCAATCACAATCTAGAATTGAGATGATTGACCTAGGAAGTGCCGGCATCAGGGGAGTGTTACCTGAATGGATCTGGAACTTCTCTTCATCAATTACAAGCTTAAATGTCTCAACAAACAACATAACAGGAAAGTTGCCTACAAGTTTGGAGCAACTGAAAATGCTGACAACTCTGAACATGAGGCATAATCAACTTGAGGGAAGAATTCCTGATTTGCCAGCTAGTATTCAAGTGCTCGATCTATCCCACAACTACTTGTATGGATCGTTGCCACAGAGCTTTGGGAATAAAGAATTTTATTACCTGTTGCTCTCACATAATTTTCTTACTGGAGCAATCCCAACAGATCTATGCAATATGGTATCGATGGAGGTTATCGATATATCCAACAATAATCTTTCAGGGGAGCTTCCTAATTGTTGGAACAAGGACGCCAACCTGTATATCATAGACTTCTCAAGCAATAATTTATGTGGAGAAATACCATCCACCCTAGTTTCTCTAAGTTCCCTCATTACGTTGCATCTCAGCAAGAATAACTTATCTGGGATGTTGCCCACCTCATTGAAGTCATGCAACAGACTGATGTTTCTTGATGTTGGAGAGAAAAATTTATCAGGAAATATACCACAATGGATAGGTGATGGTTTACAAGCTCTGGTACTCCTGAGTTTAGGTTCCAATCAGTTTTCTGGTAAAATACCTGAAGAACTATCCCAACTTCATGCTCTTCAATATTTGGACTTCAGTAACAACAAGCTATCTGGTCCTATACCACATTTCCTGGGAAATTTAACAGCCATGCACTTGGGCAATTCAGAGTGGGATACAACTCCTTTTATTGGATTCATGGTTTATGGTGTTCCGGGAGCTTACTTTTCTGTGTACACAGATAATTTAGAAGCAACATATAAAGGTCAAAGACTCATTTTTACAAGATATTACCTTTTAAAGAGCATTGATCTCTCAGCAAACAAATTAACTTGTGAGATTCCCAGTGAATTAGGATTGCTATCCGCACTAAGTTCCTTGAATTTGTCAAGAAATCGCATTGAAGGAAGTATTCCTGACGAACTGGGAAGAATGAACAATTTAGAGTCACTTGATCTCTCATGGAATGACCTATCAGGTACAATTCCTCAGAGCTTGACGTCACTGGATTGTTTGTCCAACCTAAATTTATCCTACAATGCTCTTTCTGGAAAGATACCACGCGGGGCTCAGCTTAATACTTTTTTTGAAGATTCATTCTTAGGCAATGTGAATCTTTGTGGGTATCCAGTATTAAGAAGTTGTTTGCCCGACAACAGCAAGCATCAAGAGGCTCCTCTATCGAGAATTTGTTTAGCCAACAACAGCAAGCATCAAAACCAGAAACTTCACCAGCATTTTGATATGCTTACACATTTATTTATGTTGCTGGGGTTTGCATCTGGATTCTCTGCTGTTCTCTTCGTCCTCCTATCCAGTGCAACTGCAAGAAAGGCCTACTTTCATTTCACCGATGCCACACTTCACAAAGCCTACTTGCTAACACTTCGGAGGACCTGACAGTGCTGTATTATGAATTTTTTTTTAGCTGTGTTACGGTACCTAAATGACCTCTTAGGAGGTAAAAGCTGGAAATAAATCTGAGCCATCCATTTTTAGAAAAGAAAATTGAAAAATGGAGAGGCAAAATGTCCTTAACGATCACCGATTCTTCTGGCCGCCGCTCTGTTTCTTCCGCAGCGAGCGCCTCGCCCGATTCTTCCGCTTGCACAACAAATTTCACCCAGCATGACAGCACGTTTCATGTGTACGTTGCGGCTGGTGACAATTAACCGCCGCATTGCACACACGGAACTGGATTGGTTAGTTAGATTAGCTACTTCGTTCATGCAATGTTTTTTTTTCTCAGTTTAACACAACGTACGTGCATGTAGAAGCAGGGGGTAACACGTTCGTCATATTTTTTCCTTAGCTTAACATAAGTAAGGCACACGTGTCACGTTTTGGTCTACGAAGAAAATCATAACTAACTCACGCCACGATCATGTGTGTTTTCGAAATACATAACTAAATCAAAGAAAATCATAACGTAAACGGTAACACGTACCACGTGAAAAGACCACCACACACACGTGTGTTGAACCAATAGGTCACGTTCTATCTTGTTTTTACCATGCGTTCTGATTTTGTAATGTGAAAAAAAAAATGTCACTTCGTGCATGTAGACCTGGAACGTCTCATGTTTTAATTTTTCATTACGTAAAAAAAAAACTCATCTCAAAATCCTAACAACTTTAGAAATAAATCTTCCTATGAATATGGGTGACCTTTTACCTCTTAAGAGGTAAGAGGTCATTGATCTAGTTAAAATGGACGGCTTACAATTGTTTCGAGCTACCGTAAAAGTCGCATTTTTTATATGATAAGGAATGTAATATTTCACTAGAATAATAAGCCGTTCTCTTCAAACTAATAACTATGTTATTGTGGAAAATCAATGAATTCTGTAAGAATCAGTCCGAAGGTACATACGTAGCAGAATTGGTGGAATACCTCATTCAGTTGTCATGTTTGTCTGAAATTCCACAAGAAAATTGCACACAAGATTATCCTGCAATTCAGGGCCACTGTCTGTGAATCCGTGAGTAAAAACAGATGGCATTTCAGAGGCTTCAATCGTCATAGGGAAAATAAAGCCATCTCGTGGTCTAGAATTGGGCATGAATTACGCAGGCGCTGATAGAAATGCTTGTAAATCTCTTGCCACTTACCTGCAACAGCTGAGGCGACGGGGGGCGGACGGAAGCGGGGACGAGAGGCGCGGTTGGTAGCAAGGCTCTTATTAGAGTAAGACTCCAAGTAGCAGGAGACCCTACTAGGCCTTAGAATTTCTCCACGAAGCTGCCACCGCCCTCCCGCATAAAGGGAGACTGATTCCACCATCTTGCTCTTCATGTCGAACATGATCATCCACAGAGTGTCGTCGCCATGATTGACGTGGAAGGCCTCGCACAGCAAGAAGCAGATGACATGGGGTTCATCCAGGCTTACGACCGGGTACACTAGTTGAATGCTTGGGAGGTCCTTGTATCCGTCAAAGGCGGTCTGGAGCTCGGTGGAATCAACCATGCTGTCCATCACCCATGCCATGTCGTCCAGATTCAGCGTCCATGTGCGGATGATGTAGGCGCCGCTAGAATGACGGCATCCGGTGGCGCCTGCACTGCCGCAGCAGCAGCGGGGGAAGATGTTGACGAACTTCAGGACGCCGCCAGCAGTAACGCACACGTTCCGGTTCCTTTCCTGACGTCCGAAACAGGGCTCCTCTGGAAGAGACAGATACTGCAGACCGGAGCTATCGTCGACGATGTCAAAGAACAAGAGGCCCCTGCATAAGTCGACCCAGCACAAGAGCCGGTCGCTGACAGTGATGACCGTGTCGGTACACCAGGAGGACGGCAGATCCCAGCCCTCATTGTCGATGCCGCTGATCGATGGCTTCTTGACGCTCCACTCACCGAAGCGGAGGATGGTAATCTCGGCTGCTTTTTGTTCTGGCGTGTCCTTACTAACCGCCACCATCTTGAGCTCCGCCACCACGATCTCTTCCATGCCTCGGCGCAGGAGGCCAGTAGCCTCGGATTGAAAATACCGAAGCATGGGGCGTTCGCGCCGGCACAAGAACGACCCCTTCTCTTCCTCAGAGAGATAGTAGGGTGGGAGCAGCAACAGAGACGGCAGCCGTGTGGGGTTGACAACGCTGGCGCCGGCATTGTACACGAAGAGCTCAGTCGTGCTCTCACCATGCATAGGCATGGTCTTCTTCGAGAACAATCTTTATCAGCACGGAGTCGGCGTGCGCTGCAAGGACTAAAGAATACTTGTGCTTGACGCCGCAGGCCAGAACCTGGACGTATACGCTCGACGCAGCCGGTGGCGCAGCGAGGAGGAGGGAGGCTTTGACTTTGTGACCGGCGGTGGTGCGGGCGGCTGCTAGTGTCTTGGCGTCACCGGCGGAGTTCGGCCGGGCGCCGAACTTCTCGAGCATCACCCACCGTGGGTAGGCTGCCGGCGGCGTTCCGGACGGAGATTGCGCTTCCATGGCCGCCGGCGCCGGCGCGGTCGTCACCCACCGCAGGCAGGGCGAGGAGCAGCGAACACTCGCTCCAGGCTCGTCGACGGCAAGCGAACAGCAGCTCCAGCCAGGGCCGTCCGCGCCGGGGTGACAATCCCTCCAGTCCAGACGCGTCGATGCCATTTCGCCTGTCAGGGCTGGCGCCGCCTGCTGGCGACGGG
>LAPY01001269.1:62323-84785 GCA_000970635.1 Eragrostis tef
AATATATTTTAATCATGACATATTTGTTTTTATATTTAAATAATTTTTTTGAATAACACGAAGGGTCAAACATGATGTCCAGTGACAACTATTTTGGGACGGAGGGAGTAGATACTATAGAACACTCAACTACCACAGGCTAAACAATATACTATCCTCCCTGCCCTCCTCTTTGGCTAAAATAATTTACTGGTAAAGCTTATTGCTTCTAGAAAGTACTGTTAACAGCAAAGACAGGGACTCAGCTGGCAAACAGATCGGGAATCTCTCATACCTTTCCTAATTTAGCAAGTGATGGAGGCAACGCTGTCCATGAGGTGTTAGCATCAGTCAACTTCTTGTTATTTGAAGCAATCTTCACTAGATTTGTGATATTTGGGTTGCTTAAAACCCCGGATGTCCTCCTTATAGGAGAAGAATGCTTATTCACAACCCTGTCAGAATCATCAGAAGGAGCACTTGCAGAGCTCTTCCTGGGAGGAGTCTGAATCTTACTGTCATCCTTATGCACTGGCTTCTCTTCTGCTACTGATTTACGCCTGGGGGTCTGATCACAGAAGAACCAGCAAAGGTTATTTACATAAGAAACTGTATGAGGGACACAAAATACAAATGACGAGTCGAACAAATACATGCTCTGCACGTTCCAAAAAGGCAAAACAGAAGCATGGATCCTATATTGGTGAAAAATCATCAATTGTTAACACACTAAAATACCCATGTGTGACAGGTATAGTCGAAACATACCGAACAGCTCCTGTTTTCGGATTTCCTCTCAACTTTGGCTGGCTTTGAATCTGAATTACCTTTGCCTTTTGCATCTGCGTTCCCTTCCCAGCTTCTTCTCAGAGCCTTTGGTCCTGATTCAATACTCATCACGGTGTTATTAAGTGAGTTACCCCCAGCGGACCTCCGCCCAGCCGTAGTAGCCTTCAAAACAGAAGCAGCCTTTTCTAACAAGGATAGCCTACTGGATGGTGATGACTTCTCTGATCCTTTCGTTTTTGTTCTCTGTTTCATATCGTTTGAGAATCTATCAAATGATCCAGGTAGAGAATGGACGCTAGTGGGAGATGAGGGTGTCGACCTAGCAGTGGTTGACTTTGCCTTTGAGGTAACTATTTCCTTCTTAATGTTAAGACTACTGAGTGCTTCTTTTGAGAGGGAAGAATTTGACTTAGTGAGCTGAGGTTTCTTGCTTTCAGTCCCAATATTTTTGACAGATGCATTTAGTTTCTCTAGCTTGCTCTGCTCCTTCTCTAGGGACAAATCCTTTGAACCATTGACGGCGGGTTGGGCCTTCTTGCTGCCGAGAAAATTGGAGGAGCTAGTCACCACAAGATCCTCTGGATTGCCAACACAAGCATGTCGGCCCGGAACTGGCCTGACTCCCCTCAAGATTGGCACTGGAGTAGCTGCCTCAAAACGATCCACATGGATGAACTGCCCCAACTGAATTGTGTCACTCAATATCAGATCATGCTGCTCGTCTGGTAGGGAAACGTAAGTTGCGTGCGACGAATCAGACACCTTGAGGTAGAACCCCTGGTTGGTGAACAGATCACTGCCTGCAAGTGCGGGGACAATGCTGATAACCTGAAGAAGGGACGACCGGTGCTCGCCTGCGACTTTGACGTCGCTGTTCATGTGCTGAAGAAGCTTGAGAAGGACCCCAGGTACCAGTGAAGCCATTGTTGTAGCTTCTCAAGCACATTTACCTGCGCACGTTAAGCACAGTTGAGAAAGCATGATCACCACACGGAGGACATAATGAATTGCAGCCCAAATGCATAATGTGCTCACAGGTAGACAAGCTGGGCTAGTGCTAACAAAAGTGAATCTGCAGCTATCTAATGAAATAAAAGTTGCAGCTTTCCACCAAACTTAATCCAAACCAAAATGTCCGTTGCCCGAACCATTTCTGATTAGTCATAATCAACAGTAAAAGGTGCGCTTGTCACCATATGCTAACCAGTGACGTGGCTGGAAATTATACTGCAAATCCATTCAAAACAAAACAGACAGCAGAAAACAGAGCTCTTGAAAGAGTAGCTGGACTAGAAAAGACAAAGCAAAATCAGAAGGAAAAATAAGATCGTCCTGGAGTCCAGAAAAGAGTAGATATACCTACAGGCATTACTACTACCTGAAAAGAAGAGGAGTAAAACAGTGCATAAAGAGGCGTACTAGAAACGTTGGCTACAAGGGGTAAGGACGGCGTTGTTCCTTGCACGGCATTTAATTCAGTCCGGGAAGAGAGGTGGGAGTACAAGCAGATCCAACAAGGACAAATGAAATCAGATGCCGAATCTCGTGTATTCTGGTAGAATCGACCAGCTGGCCGTATCCCACAAAGCTCAACTGAACACAAAAATAGCCATGGCGAGAGCCGAACAGAATCAAACCTTAAGCGATAGCCCGTGTGAACAAGCTCTGCAATTCGCACTGATCAAAGAGAGTAACAAACAATCTTCAGAGCTTTAGAAGCAATCACCGCTCTTCAGAAACCAAATACTGTATTCAGAGAAAAGGATTGTTCACTCACAGTAAGAATCAGATAAAGGGAAGGAAGAACAGCGCCCAACAAACGGCATAAATTCTGATCATTTAATGAGCAAAGACCAAAGGCGACGAATCGAGAGAAGAATGGGGAGATGAAGAAGCAGCGAGGAGCACGCACCTGGACGAATCCTGTGATGCCGGGAGCCTGCCTGTTCCTCTCCTCCTTCCTCACTCTTCCTGTGAAGGAGAGCAAGCCCGACGGAAAACGATTATTGTCTTCTTCCTCCTCTGAATACTCGCCCCAAGGCTGACGCAGTACTGCTCCGCCGCAGCCTACGATCCTATAAAGAGAGAAGAGGCCCTTCCGCGGCTCGCTCTGCTCAAGGAGAAGCGGCCTCGCCTTGGCTCTCGGAGGCGGTGACAAGAGGAAGCCGGGAATGTTGTCTGCCTCTCTCTCTCTCTCTCTCGGAGAGAGCAGGGGAGGAGGGTGACTGGGAGCAGAGCGCACGCGGGGGAGCGAACTGCGAGCACAGACGGGCACTGTGCTGTGGAAAAGCTGCGTGGAAAGGAGAGTGGGGGCCCAGGAAGTCAGTGGCTGGGGGGGGGGGTTGTTGCGGTGAGGCGGCGGCTGCGTGGAAAGGAGAGTGGGGGCCCAGGAAGTCAGTGGCTGGGAGGGGAGCTTGTTGCGGTGAGGCGTCGCTTTCGATGGGGCAAAGGGAAGTTCCCAGTACAAGTTGGAGAAGGGGAAAAAACCTTTTTTATGCACAGTAGTACAGTGGCCGACGAGAGAGGGAGGGAGAGAGACGAGAGAGATTGGATGCATGAAGCTCGTGGCAATATTTTTTTACCAGTAATTGCAACACTCAGGACCAGGAGTAGTACATCTTTTCATGCATTATTACGGGGGATAATAATTCTAATTTGTAATTTGGCTGCAAATTATGGTTTAACATGATATTCTGATCCAAAGATTTGCAGCTGTTCTTTCAGATGAGTTTAAGCCGCTGAACGTGAGCCGCAGTAGAAGCATGCTTGTCTGCAGCAGCAAAGCAGCGAGTCAAACCTCGTTTGGTCAACCACTGCACACAGAATCACAAACTGGATTAGCTACCGACGCTCTGCAGCATTCTGACTTCAGAAATTAAACAAACAATGCACTACTGCTGGTTGTGAGCTCCTATGCCTCTCTTTTAATTTCTTCGTTAAAAAGGGGGGAAATTTCCGACAAACAAATGACTTTCGTAGATTCCTGATGGCCACATAATCCAGAATATGATTGCTTGCACAGGTTTGCGTTAGCCGTCATATCGGGTCAGCGTTTGGGTTGGAGTGGAAGAGTGGACGCGGTCGCTGCCGATGAATGATTGATAGGGATCTCGTAACCACTGTATAATGTAGTGCCGGTTGGTAAACCAATGGGCCAGATATTTAAACATGGTTATGCTTGCTATCATAACGTATTAGAGCTCAGAGCTGTCGATACACATTGCATCTCGTATGGATAACGGAGGACTCTGTATTTTGGTTCGGTTGACCAGCTGGTTTATACACGATCCATGTGGTAGCCGTAGTTCATGATTAAGGTTGGTCATGCAGTATTATCTTCAAATTATGCTTGTTCCTGTTTCAGTTTATATATCTGCTCTCCAAAAATGAAATATTTGTATACTTTCATCCCTTTTTTACCTTGTATTGTTGCTCCTGAAAGCAGAAGGTTGAACCAACAAGTAGAAAAGTTAAACTGATGAATGAGATTTAGCGTAACTGTTTTCTTCAACGCAAGTGACCTTGAAAAGCACCATACCTGCACAGCTCCACTTTTCTCGAAATGGAAACCAAACATGTGGAAGTAGACCCATGTTCTGAAAGAAGCAAAAGGCTGTATAGAGAATGGTCTCGAACTCGTACTGTCTCATTCCATTTTAAGTAAATCAGGGTACTTCCTTTGCCTTTGCTCATTTCACAAGGAATCGCTATACACACAAGAACAAACTCACCCACTAATGCTTTATAGCATTAACTCATGTAGAACAAACAAATTCCGTTTCATCATGCATAATGGTGATAATGCATCTCCAAAGCACATCATGATATATTAGCGTTTTTTTTCTGGAGGAATGCAGGGTTATCTAGGTACATAGGAACTCATCATCAAAATAGAAGATTAGAGAAAATTGGAATGATAATGGTCTGATTTACTCATTCCTTTTTGGAAATGGAAGCTATCTCCTTTGTCACCTATGACGATTATTCTACTTTTAAATATCTCTTTAACGAACATATTCTTAGTATTCTCATGTGAAAATTCAAAGTGTACTTCAATTATCAAACAGTGGTAAGATTTCTAAAAAAAAAAAAATTTAACAGTTCATCCGTTGACAGAGTCCGTTTCGGAATACATGTAGTAATTTTCACCATGTACGTACACGTAATGGTGATCAGAGGAGACCTAAAGCTTTCTGAGTAGTACTTTATTGAATCGGATCTGCTGATCTGCATACTGTCAAGGCAATTGGTTCATGCATGGTCCATACAGATCATCACAGAACAGTGAGGGGCGAGGCAACTGAAAAACAGTTGGTGAATGGTGACCATGTGCTTTCGCTCAGCCAAACACTTGCAAACGGAATTATTTTTGGCACTTCTCCTTATACAAATCTGCTCTTACTTTCTTTAATTTTCACGCGCATGTGGCAGCTGAACAGGATGTCGGCGCCAACATGGGCAAGGCAGATGAGCTTCAGGTTTCCATCACCATCTCCATGCACAAGATGACATTATGACACAGATGCATCACGCTGGAGTCTGAAGCTGACGATAACCAAATATTTGGAGAAAATTTGTTCTTATGCAAGCATCGATCATCCAAGTGTTAAAGTGTAGTAATAGCTTCTGAACCGTGTCTGATGCCTGAAATATTATGAGTTTCACAAAGAACCAGCTGATTTCAGAAGTTTCACTGATTTCCATATATACGTAAGAACTGCAGATTCCTACAGAATTTGGAACGAGTTTGCAGTTAAACTACATGAGTAACAACAGTTCATCATACGTGTACAGGGTATGGATGAATCATCGCTTATGCTACAGATCACATGCACGTGTGGGGGCATGGAAGACTTGTGGCTTTCTGAGCGCATCATTATGCATCGAGGCCACCAGGGCACAGCATGAGGGTAGGCCAATCTTTGCCTCCCCATGTTGCGATGCCATGGATCCCATCCAGGTAGAGTCATTTGCCAGTGATGATGCATGCCTGCAAACAGTTGATGACTTTAGCATGTATAGATCCTCTGCCTCTTCAGAATAAGATCTAATCGAAATTCAGATCATGATTTAAAGAATGCGTGACTCGATGGACGGGTGCCCCGAAAATGAGCATCATGATGTACTGGTGCTACTACCACTCTCTTTTGCGGGTACACCATTGATATTGTGATATACTTGTACTGATATTCTGATAGTGGTGTATCCATATAGCAGCTGCAGCAGCAGCATGCGAGAATTCATACCAGGATGTTCCACATGAAACTGTAACAGCCTCTACGGGCGAGCTACCTAAACAGAGGTGAAATAGTGTCAGTCACTTTGCTTAAGAGCCCTCCTGATCCTGGAAGATAATGCTCCGTATTCTTTTGACAAAAATGGGATGCTTTCGCACATTGCATAATTTATTTCCATGTATATATACTTCCATTTATGTGATTCTAATGGTGATATGGTTGTACTTGTAATGGCATTTACCATACGCTATTTTCAGGCCAATCTTTCACAAATTATTCCATAACAGAGCGCGCGGGAAGCTCAACGAATTCCGCTGCAGTAATGGCCGGACTCTTGCAGCCATGGCGAAAGCAACCGCGCCGTGGTCGCCGTCCTCGCCGCCGCCAACTTCATCTCGACCACGTGCCAGAGCTGAGCTCCGACAATCCGCAGAGCGCCAAGGCCAAGACGGTGCGCGAGCTCGCCAGCATCGCGCTGGACAAGTTCCGACGAGGCGGACAAGGTCCGGTCCGACGCGCTCAACGACTGCCTGCTGCACTACGGGCAGGCCGTCGGGCAGCTGGAGACGGCGCGCGAGGACTTCGACGCCGGCAAGTTCGGCGACGCGGAGAAGGAGACGGGCGCCGCCGAGGACGCCGGCGACCGGTGCGAGCAGGCGTTCACGGATCGGCACTGATCAAGTCCACCTTGTCCGACGTCGACAGGAGAGGAAGATGAAGGACCGGACCAGCGTCGCCAGCGACCTCATCGACCTGCTCTGGACTGTCAAACGCTCCGGCGCACGTCGGCTCTCCCGGTCTTAATTAACGGCTTTGCATTTGCATGCATGCTTAATGCGAGCACCACGTGTTAATTGTCACGGTCGTGGAGGCAGATGATAAAATTTGTTAAGAAGAGCACGACCTCAACAATCAACTCATCTGAAGAAAAAAAAACAAGATTTTTCTATATTACTCTAGATGAAAATGGAGTTTTTTTATATAAACTGACACTCTCATTATAACCCAACAATCCAGATTATAGATCTTCTATTGTTCATCATTTACCTCCATGTAGTTCGCTGCTATCTTGTCGTTGAGCTCCCCTACAGCCGCTGCAACCCTCAGCGTTGATGCCACGCCGCCGTAACCTAATGTCGGTCTGGTCACCTCCTCCGACCCTTCCTTCAATCCTAGAGCATGCTGGAGAACATGAGAACTCCAAAACTCGAACCCCCTTAACCCCAAATCGCGCTGTCACACTGATATTTTCAAGCAACGGTAAACTAGGTGCGAAAGACCAAGGGTGTATATGTTTGGATTGCCGCCACCACTCGCCACACACAGCTGTTGACCAGCCAACAACGGCTATGACAAAGAGCATCCTTATTCCTCAACCATCCATAGCTCTGGTACTCACAACTCTAACGTGTGCATTGGAGACACATTATTTTTATATATTTGTAATAACGCACAACTTCAGGCAGGATTAAGTGGGAGAGGAGAGTGTTCAAACTCATAATCTAACGCTCCTTCCATTCTTTAAGTGACATCGCTTAGCTCAAATTTGAGCTAAGCAACATCAACTTACTTTTCAGCCTAGCAATTCTCACAGCAGACCATGACTCTGCGAGCAGGAGTACGTCGACCGCCCGCCGCGGCGTCAATGTCCACAAAAGAATGATGGGCTGGACAACCGTCGCCGGCGACCTCATCAACCTGCTCGAGACGTCTTGGGGATTTAAAATGGAAAACCAGTTTAATGTTAACGTTCTTTGGGGAAGAGAATGAGCCGTAATTTCCTTTTGTTCCTAGGCAGGAGCTTCTCTCATCTCTCGCGGATGGCCTTACATACGTCGGCTCTCCCGGTCTTAATTAACGGCTTTGCATTTGCATGCATGCTTAATGCGAGCACCACGTGTTAATTGTCACGGTCGTGGAGGCAGATGATAAAATTTGTTAAGAAGAGCACGACCTCAACAATCAACTCATCTGAAGAAAAAAAAACAAGATTTTTCTATATTACTCTAGATGAAAATGGAGTTTTTTTATATAAACTGACACTCTCATTATAACCCAACAATCCAGATTATAGATCTTCTATTGTTCATCATTTACCTCCATGTAGTTCGCTGCTATCTTGTCGTTGAGCTCCCCTACAGCCGCTGCAACCCTCAGCGTTGATGCCACGCCGCCGTAACCTAATGTCGGTCTGGTCACCTCCTCCGACCCTTCCTTCAATCCTAGAGCATGCTGGAGAACATGAGAACTCCAAAACTCGAACCCCCTTAACCCCAAATCGCGCTGTCACACTGATATTTTCAAGCAACGGTAAACTAGGTGCGAAAGACCAAGGGTGTATATGTTTGGATTGCCGCCACCACTCGCCACACACAGCTGTTGACCAGCCAACAACGGCTATGACAAAGAGCATCCTTATTCCTCAACCATCCATAGCTCTGGTACTCACAACTCTAACGTGTGCATTGGAGACACATTATTTTTATATATTTGTAATAACGCACAACTTCAGGCAGGATTAAGTGGGAGAGGAGAGTGTTCAAACTCATAATCTAACGCTCCTTCCATTCTTTAAGTGACATCGCTTAGCTCAAATTTGAGCTAAGCAACATCAACTTACTTTTCAGCCTAGCAATTCTCACAGCAGACCATGACTCTGCGAGCAGGAGTACGTCGACCGCCCGCCGCGGCGTCAATGTCCACAAAAGAATGATGGGCTGGACAACCGTCGCCGGCGACCTCATCAACCTGCTCGAGACGTCTTGGGGATTTAAAATGGAAAACCAGTTTAATGTTAACGTTCTTTGGGGAAGAGAATGAGCCGTAATTTCCTTTTGTTCCTAGGCAGGAGCTTCTCTCATCTCTCGCGGATGGCCTTACATGCTTCACCCAACCAATCTGTCAACTCAAAACTCCAGGACCTTAAACAGTCATTTCTACGACAACATCTGAAAAGTCATAGCACTCGTTCAGTCGACCAATGGGTACCACATAGCTGAGCATTAGGCCACAAACATTCGCACCTGTTACGCCTCAATTGATGGAAACAGAACAAATGAACACAATGGGCAATGTTAACCGTTACACAACAAATGGCACACCGAAGTTTCCAATGCGTCAAGATCACGACTACACCAAACTATTACGCATCGATGAACAAACGAAAGCGAAGGTTTCACATGCAAATGGATCATATCAGAATTCATCAATACGTCAGTTAAACTTATATGATTCATCTGTCGGCCGCATATGGTGGAGCAGACATAAGCATTAAGCAACATGCACTTCAAACAAGAAACAAGCTGAAAAGGTTCATCACGGAACTGAGGCAAAAAGGTATTTCTCCCAAAATTCGGGATCTACAAATCCACGACTGACAAGCTAACTGATTAGGGTCCAGAAGTACATAGAAGAGCATGCTCTACTAATGAGAAGGAAGCTTTGGCAGTTCATCAAGATGTTGTCCTTTCCATCTTCAAACCTCTTGGACGCTCAAACCTGCATCAACGGATGTTCAAGGCGTCAAATGCAGAATTTATATCTGATCACATCTGCAGTTGCCTAACAGTTGAAAATAAATCTGAGAATTCCAATCCATTGATGAAATTGCAGTGACTACAACAATACAAAGGTAAACTGAAGGAAACAGTGCACATCTCATGATGATCAGGTCCCTCAGATCTCATAGCTATTACCATCACGGACGAAGTATAGACTAGTTTTAGCCACAAGCCTACACGTCAAATGAGTAGACTAAAGAAGGCTTGAAGCTAAAACTATCTGAGCATTCATATATGGTCTAATACTTTTATCTTCACACAGGCATGACAAATACCACAACTACAGCATGAGAATTATACTGCTCAACAGGAGCCAAAATAACAAACTCAATTCAACAAAGAAACAAGAATGACAGATAGAAAAATTGTCCCTCGGATCTCATAGCTATTACTGGCCATCATTGATGGTTCCAAGGAATTGGTTTTAGCCACAAGTCATCCAAGTGTCAAAATGATTTGACAGATGGCTTGAAGCTAAAACCAATTCTCAACCATCTTTGGACCAAAATTTTATCTTCACAGGGACAGCAACTTGGATACCTCATCAGCAACAAAACAATAATTCCACGCAACACTAAAGCCAGCAAGGAGTTGTAATGTACAACAGAAATAATGTCACGTCAGTTAAAACTGTGCTAACCTGGTGGGAGAGATTGCTTCAACTTGTTTGCCTTCTCAGCATCGAAGACACAGAGGGTGTACAAGTACTTGGAGCAGCGCACCTTGAACTTGACAACATCCTTGCTCCTCTTGATCTTCACAGAACGAGCATCCTTCCTCCTCGCAGTGAGAAGGAAGTCCTTGATCTCATGGATCTGCTTCGGCTACAGATGCATAAAAGAATTGCTTACAAAAACATCATATGAAGCACAACAAAACTAATGGCAACCAAATTCACAATTAGCATATGCAGCATAATTATTCAAGTAGCAATTCAAAAGTAGTTTATTTACTAACTTCCAAACGTCTTGAAACTGTAACGGATTTTAGATTCAGACACTATATACATGTTTACACAATACATGTAATCAAACAGCAATCTAACGCCAAATGTTGTAACTGGCACAAATCGTATAATAGGGTCACGATAACAGCAGCAAAAACAGAGCACATAAACTCAACCTATGCAACATTGAAACTCTCCAAGCAATAACTTGTCCAATTGGGCTAACAGCAAGTACACACCTTTTTTTTTGCGGCTCAACGCCTACAGAAAACTAAATCGTACCACGAAACGCCGGCTTGAGAGAGTTACCTAGAAGTCAGGGAACACGATAAGCAGCGACCAAACCCTAACGTGGCCAAGCCTTTCGCAATCATCGAATGAAATCATGGGCATACAGGACCCGCGAACACAGCAAGAACATCGCGTGGAAAAATGTTCCTTAGCTTCTACAACTAGCTTACCACTATCACACGGGTATAGAACTGCACTTTGGGGAGACGAACTGATTCGCTATTGCTGGATCAGGGAGTGAGAAGAGAGCAAGAAAGGATTAGAGGGAAGTTACCATCTTCCTCTAGGGACCTGGGAGTCGCCGAGCTCTTCTTCTCGCGGCGGCGGCGGGATCCCACGGGAAGAAAGAAATGCCGAGGCGGCGGCGGGAGAGAGGAGAGAGCCTTATATAGCACAGTTCAGTAAAACCCTAGACAAAGAGCGGTTCCGGAAATGCCCCCGTGCTCTCTCGCTGCAGGTGGGACCGGAGTTATCAGCCCCAGTAATGGGCTGTATTTGATGGGCTCAGTTGAGGCTTCTGGGTTATCATGGGCTTTGAACCCGGACCAACATTGCCAGTGAGTTCCCTGATTTTTTATTTTATTTCATCACACGAGTGGTTAGCTTTCCATGTTTCTATTTCGTAATCAAAATTATAGCGCATTGTTCACACACGTTATTACTTTGATAATCAAGGTACCTGTGACACATCAAAAGCAGGGGAAAAAAAAGGTTTACACAGCAGCCATGAAGAACAAATGCGCATTCCATCCAAGACGCCAAAAGAAAAACAGTAAAATCCATGTTTCCACGAAGAAATATAAGCTCTCCACACGATTACATTTTATGAGGTTATTATGTAAAGTACTCTATCAACACTGAGGCCTCAAGTAATACACAGAGAAGACGCTGCTCATTACGGTTTCACATACTCCAGACCCAAAATTTGAAGGAAAGAGTGCCAAGTTATTTATCTGATGATTGTGATAGACTACATGATGCCCAAATAGATAGCACAACAGGTTACAGAAAAACGATGTACACTCATTGCCTAAACAACCGGCACACCAGGAGCCGCAGCAGCAATCAGTAGTCGTCGCCTCTGGATATGACCTCTTTGCAGGTTGGCCGGAGTAGGATGGTGTGCTCAAACTGCGACACATAGCTTCCCTTCACGTCACACAATGGAGGGTACGGCTGCAAACATTACAGGCGACTGTTAATAACCATGGCATGACAAGGCTCAGATAACGGCAGTGGACCCCTTTCACATACCTGGACAATACCAACGTCACAGAGATTTTTCAGAGCCATGAGATACTTGGTCTCACCAAGGCGGTCCAAATACCGACGACAAAAAGCAAGTGTTCCAAAGTTGTTGTTGATAGTCCCAAGCAGTTGCTTAGCTTTTGCTACTCTCAAAGGCACATGCCCAACATCAAAGTTCTTCATATAATGACTACATTCTAAGTCCTCCCTGACAAATCCCTTTCCTGAAAACACCATGAAATGTAAAACTCTAAATACTTCAAACATAAGTCTGATAAAATTTAAACTGCATCAGGGGCCATGCTAGTAGTTTGCGAAATGATTTTCCCACTTTTGGCAAATGTAAAACTCTAAATACTTTAAAAATAAGATTTCTGAGTTCAAGGTACATTGAACACCATACCGGTTGAGCCAAAAGTTTCAATGGCATAAAATTCCCCCTCCTCCATCTTTGTTTGCTCTCCACCTTTCACAATCGGAACTGATTTCCCAGCATGGATTTGATATGGCCCAATACTATGACCATTGAGGTTCCGGATGCTTTTAACTGCCAACAAGCAGCAAAATAATTTGAACCCAAATCAACTATTTTTGTCTGCTTTACAATATTTTTAAAGAACAGACAATAAGAAGCTCCATGCACCTTGGAAAACTTTCCCATTAATTTCGACCTCGTATGACTCCATCACTTCTTGGATTGCAGCACCAACATCACAAAGCCGCGCATCTATTCCAGCTTCCTGAAATGAGGAAATCAAAACAATAAACGAGTGTGACAATTCTGAAGAAATAATTTCACATAGCCACATATAGCAGATCATAAAGAGAAAAAGAAACAATCGAGCCAAGGCATCTACTACACGAAAACAGCTAGAGGGATTCCAAGACACGATATATTATTAACAAACAGAAATCTATATCAACGATCACATATGAACATGCAACTAACAAAAGCTCTATACAAAAAAGGACAAGTGCAAAGCAAAGGTGCTCACTGAATAAAATGTGTCGTTGTACCAACTATATATAATTACATAAAAGCACGACCCTACATTGAGAGCTGAGAAATATGTAGAAATTACCTTGATTCCTGTATTTGTGGCATCTCTTGTTGCTTGAAGCAATGGATCATACATGGGATTGAATGCAACAGTAAATGCACAATCAACTATGCATCCTGGAACAAATATCATGTTAGCTTTTGAGTTAGAAATAAAAATACCTTAGGAATTACTTGGAACCAAAAATCCACACTAGATTTCATTGAAAAGTACATAGGAAAAGAACTAACAGACCATTTATATGTGTTCCAAAATCCAGCTTCATCACATCATCATATTGCAGTACAGTTTTGTCACCAGCATTCGGTGTCCAGTGAGCTGCAACCCTAAGATTACATTTCTACATCAGTTTGAAGGAACGAAGAACGTGCAACTTGAAAACACTATAGAGTAATACCATACCAGTTCAAGGAGCATCCTGTTGGAAAGGCAATACCAGCTTGCAGTCCGTTCTCCTTGATAAGTTTCCTGACCATGTTTTCCAATGTTTCGCACAGGTCAATCATTAACATTCCAGGCTTTATAATGCTCCTCATATACTTCCGCACCTAGCAAATCAGACGAAACATTTTAGAATTAAAACCAACAGATACTATCAAAATTAAGCTGTAAAAAATAAAGAGTATGTTTCAAACCTGTCTGTGAACTTCAGCTGCTCGGCGAACAGAGTTGTACATCGGCTTCTGCAACCGTTCCAGTTCCCTCTTTTCCTCACTGGTTGTTCTCCATAAATTACTGAAGATGAATATATCAAATTATAATCAGTTACTAACAAATCACAAATCTTATAGTAACACATAACACAAAACAGCAAACAATATTTTAGTGATCCATTTTAGAGGTGCACTCCTTCATACAATTAGTAACCTTTATATTCTTAAAATTCTTCTAGTGGTGAAAGAATAATGCTTACTCATCCTTATACTGCTGGATTTCACCCTCAGGAAATTCTCCCGAAGGGTAAAGCTCATCAACAGGAATTGATGGAGGATCCGTCTGCTTAAGAGGGTCCTTCTTCTTTCTGCAGAAGACATGATTCATGAGACATTCCCATGAAGGAAAAGAGAGTAGAAAAGAATAGTAATAGTTTAAATGAACGACAGAACCTACTTTGCTTTACTTTTCTTCTTTTTCTTTTTTGCAGCTTCTGAAAAATTCAATTCAAATAAAACAGTCAGATTAAAATCACCAAAATACTGAATTGAACAGAAGCTTCATATTTAGATGAAAACTCGGTGATAGAACTTGCAAGGTACAGTTATCACCTGGTGCTCCATCTTGAGATGGGCCATCAGCTTGCGCTTCATCATCATCCTCTGGTGGTGAGGACTGAGCTGCAGAAACTGCACCATTGCTATCTGCAACTTCACCCTCTTTACTCAGATTCTACAGGAAGGGGAAAAAAAAGGGGGGGAAAGTTCACTATGCCATTAAAGGACATATACAGCAATGCAAGGGTCAAGTAAGAGAAGGATGTCATATGTAAGGCTTGCTGTTGTTGCTTGTTGTAGACGTCTAATGTCCAACTTTCCAAACTAGTTAATCTCCTCTAATAAAAGTCTTAGTTATCACTATTAGGATAATTCATGACATAATTACATGGCCAAAATTCAGTAAGACTGATCACATCCTGACCATGTCTAGGGACCAATAAGTAGGCAAAGATTGCATTAAGCATGAGTATGGAAGAAACAATAGGCACACAAATTAATTGTCAATATGTCTGTGTGATTGTACATGTACATGTAAGTTTCCAGATTTTCTCCATCAATGTATTATATATACTATATAAGCATGGAAAATGAATGCGCAAAAGAAAAAATGCTATGTAATGCAAAGAAAATAGCAATTGTGATTCATTTTATGACAAGTGAAGAACTGTTGCACCATAATACTTACTCCTGTTTCTTCATTTTTCTTAACATGCAATGACTCCATCTCCTTGGTTGCTGCATCAACTGTAGCCATATTGTACATTTTTTAAGCAGTCTCAAGCCTGAATGAGAAGAATAAGTAAACTAGTAAGCACAAATATTTCCAAGGACTCAATTGAAAGGCAAAGTAGTGGCATCTCAGCTATTCTCCAATTTCATACAAATTTTGCGACATCCATGAAACAATAGGAGTTATGATAAGAAATAATACACTGCTTGGATCACCAGTATTCAACTCATGTGCCTCAGCAAGTAAATGGAATTTCTTTGACTTAAGAGTCAGGTTAAGAATGCTCGTTAAAACAAGTTATCGCAAATTGTTCAATATCCCATTCAGCTATGTCTGTAAACCCAAGGGAACTGACTGAATCTTGTGTTTTCTTGTCTGCTAAATCATCGAACGACCATTCCAAATAGTACTAAAATCATAAATGAATTTGCTCTAGCATTTGTTAGTTTAGACATTCTGGCCGTTAACTTGCAAGTTGCATCAAAGACGGCCTGAACGTTGCAACAAAATAGATGTGACCTAATATTCATGTACTCGCTCTATCTGGCTGAAAAGTACATAATCATTTTGGCAAAATAGCACGAATGCCGAAAGGAAAGCATTACAGCAATGCACCAGAGCCATCTGCTCTTGTAGCACAACTCTGCGCAAAAACGGATGATAACCCCACCGGATGAAGAACAATAAATATTCAACAGCAAAGCAGAGCAGGCAGCTGCATTTGAGGCTCACTGGAAGTATTACAGTACTGCGTAACGCAAGTTGTACTGGACGGTCCACAAGCCAAGTCTTGTTTGCATGGGCTAACAATTCGAACTTGATAAGTAACGTTATTATCTTTCCAAAATCCACAAAAAGAAAACATATCCTAATAAACTTTCCCACATAACAGAACCTCGAAGCTCAGATAGGCACCGGTTATTACACCTCGATTTAGAAAGGAAATCGTCGGTCGTGGACATTTGCAGGAAAAAAAAAAGCCTAACCCGCAACTAACCAGCGATAAGAGAAAAGATATCGAAGCATACCTTCCTTCCCGGCGGAGGTCGATCGCTTCTCGACGTCGCCGGAGCAGGCGGCGGCGGGGCGGCTTTGACGGCTAGGGTTGGATTTGTACCCCCCGAACGTGGGAAGCCTTCATACGTTTCATCGCCACGACCTTCCCAAACGGATGCGTCACGGCACGGTGGACCCACCTGCCAGCCTCCGGCTCAAGCACCAAGCCCAAAACACGAAAATGACCGGGTCAGCATTTGGACCCATCGTTTTGGCAGCCCAGCCCACTAAGCGGTCCACCACGGGCTAATTTGAGTTATTTTTTTGACTGGTCTAATTTGAGTTATTTTATTTCATGAATCGAGAGTTCGAGACTCAGAGAAGATGCTGGTGGCGGCGGGGTGCAATCATTCCTGATCAGATTTTTACCATGGCAACGCACAGTCATACGTAATTTATAGACTTAACAATGATGATTTTTAATGTCAATTCATTAGGGAAAACATGAACATTATGGTGCTCCAGCATGTTAGCATGGAAAAGTTTTCTAATATTTGCATAAATAAGATCGTGGTGTTTTCATGTATTAATCAGTGTATGCATGGCTAATTGGAGTGTTTAAACATTAAACTTTACCATAACTGAAACATGCAAATGGATATTTATGTATCACTAATTTGAGTTACAGAGAAAATATATAGAGATGCGAGCTACAACATTAAGTATATTATGAGAATGACCATTGCCGCTCACACGAGCGACAGATTATGAGAAACAACCATTCACCAATGGATCCACACAGTCTCAACATAGCATCATATAGCAATACAGAGTACATGGACTATATAGCAATATATAGCACCAATGGATCCACACAGTCTCATAAATCCATAATAAAGTATAGCGCACAGAAGCAGCCATAACGGTATCTAATGAGTTTGATCGATCCTATGAATGCCATGTAGGAATACCAAATAAGCTATAATAGGGTATGAATGCCAACATTGCCAAGTACATTCTTATTTCAAGCTACGAGAACTATACCCTCAAGCCGGTGAAAGCATCCTTGGAAAAGGAGCTACGATGCACTGCTTCCATGCTACGGAAGATCCAGATGCCATAGTTTGCAAAACATGGCATTCATGCCTAACCGTTTTGAAGGCAATTCCTTAGGCAAGAACTCTATCAGAGGAAAGAAACGGTCGTTAATCTCAGAGATAGATATCAGAACCTTCATAAGTGACTCTGCTGATGCTTTGTGTTCATGGAAAAGCTTCACCATCTTAACAACTTCTTCGTTTAAATCTTATACTAATACATAACACAAAACAGTGAACAATATTTTAGTGATACATTTTAGAGGTGCACTCCTCCGTACTCTTAGTAACCTATGTGTTCTTAAAATCCTTCTAGTGGTGAAAGATAATAATGCTTACTCATCCTTATACTGCTGGATTTCACCCTCAGGAAATTCTCCCGAAGGGTAAAGCTCATCAACAGGAATTGATGGAGGATCCGTCTGCTTAAGAGGGTCCTTCTTCTTTCTGCAGAAAACATGATTCATGAGACATTCCCATGAAGATACTAATACATAACACAAAACAGTGAACAATATTTTAGTGATACATTTTAGAGGTGCACTCCTCCGTACTCTTAGTAACCTATGTGTTCTTAAAATCCTTCTAGTGGTGAAAGATAATAATGCTTACTCATCCTTATACTGCTGGATTTCACCCTCAGGAAATTCTCCTGAAGGGAAAAGCTCATCAACAGGAATTGATGGAGGATCCGTCTGCTTAAGAGGGTCCTTCTTCTTTCTGCAGAAAACATGATTCATGAGACATTCCCATGAAAGAAAAGAGAGTAAAAAAGAATAGTAATAGTTCAACTAAACGACAGAACCTACTTTGCTTTACTTTTCTTCTTTTTCTTTTTCGCAGCTTCTGAAAAAAAATCAATTCGAATAAAACAGTCAGATTAAAATTACCAAAATGCTGAATCGAACGGAAGAAGCTTCATATTTAGATGGAAAACTCAGTGATAGAACTTGCAAGGTACAGTTATCACCTGGTGCTCCATCTGGGCCATCAGCTTGCGCTTCATCATCATCCTCTGGTGGTGAGGACTGAGATGCAGAAACTGCACCATTGCTATCTGCAACTTCACCCTCTTTACTCAGATTCTACAGGAAGGGGAAAAAAAAGGGGGGGAAAGTTCACTATGCCATTAAAGGACATATACAGCAATGCAAGGGTCAAGTAAGAGAAGGATGTCATATGTAAGGCTTGCTGTTGTTGCTTGTTGTAGACGTCTAATGTCCAACTTTCCAAACTAGTTAATCTCCTCTAATAAAAGTCTTAGTTATCACTATTAGGATAATTCATGACATAATTACATGGCCAAAATTCAGTAAGACTGATCACATCCTGACCATGTCTAGGGACCAATAAGTAGGCAAAGATTGCATTAAGCATGAGTATGGAAGAAACAATAGGCACACAAATTAATTGTCAATATGTCTGTGTGATTGTACATGTACATGTAAGTTTCCAGATTTTCTCCATCAATGTATTATATATACTATATAAGCATGGAAAATGAATGCGCAAAAGAAAAAATGCTATGTAATGCAAAGAAAATAGCAATTGTGATTCATTTTATGACAAGTGAAGAACTGTTGCACCATAATACTTACTCCTGTTTCTTCATTTTTCTTAACATGCAATGACTCCATCTCCTTGGTTGCTGCATCAACTGTAGCCATATTGTACATTTTTTAAGCAGTCTCAAGCCTGAATGAGAAGAATAAGTAAACTAGTAAGCACAAATATTTCCAAGGACTCAATTGAAAGGCAAAGTAGTGGCATCTCAGCTATTCTCCAATTTCATACAAATTTTGCGACATCCATGAAACAATAGGAGTTATGATAAGAAATAATACACTGCTTGGATCACCAGTATTCAACTCATGTGCCTCAGCAAGTAAATGGAATTTCTTTGACTTAAGAGTCAGGTTAAGAATGCTCGTTAAAACAAGTTATCGCAAATTGTTCAATATCCCATTCAGCTATGTCTGTAAACCCAAGGGAACTGACTGAATCTTGTGTTTTCTTGTCTGCTAAATCATCGAACGACCATTCCAAATAGTACTAAAATCATAAATGAATTTGCTCTAGCATTTGTTAGTTTAGACATTCTGGCCGTTAACTTGCAAGTTGCATCAAAGACGGCCTGAACGTTGCAACAAAATAGATGTGACCTAATATTCATGTACTCGCTCTATCTGGCTGAAAAGTACATAATCATTTTGGCAAAATAGCACGAATGCCGAAAGGAAAGCATTACAGCAATGCACCAGAGCCATCTGCTCTTGTAGCACAACTCTGCGCAAAAACGGATGATAACCCCACCGGATGAAGAACAATAAATATTCAACAGCAAAGCAGAGCAGGCAGCTGCATTTGAGGCTCACTGGAAGTATTACAGTACTGCGTAACGCAAGTTGTACTGGACGGTCCACAAGCCAAGTCTTGTTTGCATGGGCTAACAATTCGAACTTGATAAGTAACGTTATTATCTTTCCAAAATCCACAAAAAGAAAACATATCCTAATAAACTTTCCCACATAACAGAACCTCGAAGCTCAGATAGGCACCGGTTATTACACCTCGATTTAGAAAGGAAATCGTCGGTCGTGGACATTTGCAGGAAAAAAAAAAGCCTAACCCGCAACTAACCAGCGATAAGAGAAAAGATATCGAAGCATACCTTCCTTCCCGGCGGAGGTCGATCGCTTCTCGACGTCGCCGGAGCAGGCGGCGGCGGGGCGGCTTTGACGGCTAGGGTTGGATTTGTACCCCCCGAACGTGGGAAGCCTTCATACGTTTCATCGCCACGACCTTCCCAAACGGATGCGTCACGGCACGGTGGACCCACCTGCCAGCCTCCGGCTCAAGCACCAAGCCCAAAACACGAAAATGACCGGGTCAGCATTTGGACCCATCGTTTTGGCAGCCCAGCCCACTAAGCGGTCCACCACGGGCTAATTTGAGTTATTTTTTTGACTGGTCTAATTTGAGTTATTTTATTTCATGAATCGAGAGTTCGAGACTCAGAGAAGATGCTGGTGGCGGCGGGGTGCAATCATTCCTGATCAGATTTTTACCATGGCAACGCACAGTCATACGTAATTTATAGACTTAACAATGATGATTTTTAATGTCAATTCATTAGGGAAAACATGAACATTATGGTGCTCCAGCATGTTAGCATGGAAAAGTTTTCTAATATTTGCATAAATAAGATCGTGGTGTTTTCATGTATTAATCAGTGTATGCATGGCTAATTGGAGTGTTTAAACATTAAACTTTACCATAACTGAAACATGCAAATGGATATTTATGTATCACTAATTTGAGTTACAGAGAAAATATATAGAGATGCGAGCTACAACATTAAGTATATTATGAGAATGACCATTGCCGCTCACACGAGCGACAGATTATGAGAAACAACCATTCACCAATGGATCCACACAGTCTCAACATAGCATCATATAGCAATACAGAGTACATGGACTATATAGCAATATATAGCACCAATGGATCCACACAGTCTCATAAATCCATAATAAAGTATAGCGCACAGAAGCAGCCATAACGGTATCTAATGAGTTTGATCGATCCTATGAATGCCATGTAGGAATACCAAATAAGCTATAATAGGGTATGAATGCCAACATTGCCAAGTACATTCTTATTTCAAGCTACGAGAACTATACCCTCAAGCCGGTGAAAGCATCCTTGGAAAAGGAGCTACGATGCACTGCTTCCATGCTACGGAAGATCCAGATGCCATAGTTTGCAAAACATGGCATTCATGCCTAACCGTTTTGAAGGCAATTCCTTAGGCAAGAACTCTATCAGAGGAAAGAAACGGTCGTTAATCTCAGAGATAGATATCAGAACCTTCATAAGTGACTCTGCTGATGCTTTGTGTTCATGGAAAAGCTTCACCATCTTAACAACTTCTTCGTTCTGCGCTTTGAGGACTTCAGTAACTTTATTATCTACAGAACAAACTGCAGAACACTTTATCATCATGTTGATCTCAAGGTTAATCTTCACGAGCTCTCCCGCAATATCACATATAGTTGGGGCATGTACTGATTTGGCACGGAACAGCCTTAACGAGCTTCTCAATTTGACTGTGAGGTCAACAAATTCTAATATTTTGCTGTGGAACACTGAAGGCAAGACATCGGTAAAAGGGAAAAATTCTGCAGTCTTCCTCTCCATTTTGGAGAGATGTCTCATGACTGAAAGTGAATCCAACGATTGCTGACAGTAACACGTCAGGAAATCACAAAGTATACCATTTTGGTCGTCGCATATAGCAGAAACACCAGCTGAAACTGAGCTATCCAGTTTCTTAGCATCACAGAGAAGGCCAGCAGAACTGGCAAAAACATTCCCAATGGCATCTGCTGGACGGTCCTCGCAGAGCTCCTTTTCTGCAGAGATAGCTTCATCATCCTCTGCACAAGACCCACAAGACTCCGAAAAGGACACTCTTTCCCTCGAAGAGCCCGATTCTGATTCATCATTGACCTTCCTCTTTTTACCACTATAACCAGATTCTTTCTTCTTGAGAGATGATTCGCTTGAATCAGTTGGAGGCGGCATAGCAGCAGAGTCTGAAGATGCTTCACCGTTCTTGAACACGAGTTGTTCAATGCCCCGTTGAGCTATATATGTAACCCCAAGGGAATTGACTGAGTCACTGAGTCATGTATTTCGTGTATGTTAAATCATCGAACGACCATTCCAAACAGTACTGAAATCTTAAGTGAATGTGCGCTTTCGTTTGTCAGTTCATATGTCGCTACAAAATAATACTCGCGCTATAATAATGCACTCGCGCTATCTGACTGAAAAAGAACATCATCGTGAAACACTTTCCAGTAAAAGGTCCAATCCACAAAGAACTAACCAGCAACTAGAGAAGAAGATATCGAAGCATTACCTTCTTTCCCGATGGAGGGCGATCGGTTCCCGACGTCGCTGGAGCTGGAGGCGGCGGCAGCTTTGACGACTAGGGCTGTGGGAAGCGTCACGGCACCGGTGGACCCACCTGCTAGCCTCCGACTCAAGCCCAAAGCTCTATTTTTTCTTTATACGAGTCCAAAGCTCTATTAAACACGTGAAGGACCGAGTCAAGATTTGGGCCCGTCGCCTCGTTAGCCCAGCCCATCAAGCGATCCACCCCGGCCTAACGTCACTGCGGCAACAAAAATCCTCGCGACTCCCAAACCCTCCCTTCCCGGCCGCCGCCTCCTTCCTTTCCCCTCACCTCCCCTCGCCGCCGCCTCAGGCCAAAGCGGGTGCCACGCCGCCGGCGAGCCGTAATAAC
>LAPY01001269.1:86677-98263 GCA_000970635.1 Eragrostis tef
GCCCCAAGCTCATCTTCGCCATCCGCATCCCTGGGTCGGTAACCCTAGCGAGTGATGAAAGATTTTTTTTTTCGCTTAAGTTTACTTCTTTGGACTTTGGTGTGCAGTGGTAGTTAACAATTAGCAATGTTTGGTGTGCAGCACGGTGGAATTGCATTCGCACATCAGAAAGGTTTTGAGGAAGCTGCGGTTGACGCAGGTCCTCACCGGCGTGTTCCTGAGGGCCTCCGAGCTGACTCTGAAGAGGCTTCTTGTGGTTGAACCGTTTGTCACTTACGGGTACCTAAACGACCACATGTTCCATGGTTCCGTTCTTTAGTGTTGAATTGAATGTTTATTAACTGCTGTGTGATCGCAGGTTCCCAAATTTGAAGAATGTGAAGGAGCTTATCTACAAGAAGGGCCGGGGGTTCTTGGACAAGGAGCCTTTCCCTCTGACCAGCAATGATCTCATTGAGAAGGTATTGTTTGTAGCATCTCTCATCATAAAGAGTGTCGCTATATTTTTGTGTGGCGTACTATTTGATTGCGCAACAAATATCTTAGGTACTAGTAAGCTGAAGCTAGTAATGTACCCAAAACATGAATACCCTGAGTCACTATATCAGTAGTGTTTGCTAGATTCAGAATCCCTAACGGTAACATTTTGGAGTGGTGATACTTTAATTTGAATAGTTAGGTCTATTTTTATAAGTAAAATTGTGGCAGAAACGTTTATGTGGAATCAGCAATCAGTGGAAAAAGAAATATTATGACTAAGCTTGTTGTATGCATTTACAAGTTTAGTCTTTTCCCTGTTCAGTGAGAGAGAAGGTAGTGTATGCAATGCGTAGATGACCGTTCCAATTCCTTCTTGTGAATTGGATTGAGATTGAAACGTAACATTTTTTCTCCTTTGCTGAAAATAGGCTCTTGGCGAGCATGGCATCATATGCTTGGAAGACCTTGTGCACGAAATCGCCACTGTTGGACCTCATTTCAGAGAAGCATCAAACTTCCTCATGCCCTTGAAGCTCAAGTGTCCAGAGAGGAGGTTGCAGATGAAGAAGAAACCCTACAAGGATGGCGGTGACTCTGGCAACCGTGCGGACAAAATCAACGAATTAATTGAAAAGTTGAACTAAGCTAGCCTGTCTGCAAAGGTCCTTGGTTTACAAGTGATGGATCCATTACCTTATCAGTTTTGTAATAGCATAGCTGAATGTACCTTTACTTTTGAGACCCTGCCTGAGACCGTGGTATCAGATTATGAATGAAATAGCTTAATGTGTGTTCATCGTCCAGTCTTCTGCTCATTCTGATCTTTGGTTGTTTTGTGATGTTAACCAAACATAGCTGTTAACAATGTTCTTTGCGCTGACCAACTGGTTCAACATGCCAAGGTTCAGGATAATGCAAAGCATATTTTTATGATGGAAAAATTCTTGATATGTGGCACCTAACATCCAACATTGTCAAAGCATTTCATTCTGGAAATGTATTTTCTCGTGTTTAAATTCTTCCAGTTGGCATTACTATACTAATTGTATTTGGGTGTGTGTGTTGTAAACTCTTTTTCTTCTATTAATGACATGATACGCAGCTTTCCTGCGTGTTCCAGAAAAAAAAAACCTCACCTGATCCTTCCGCTGCTGTGCATTTTCTTTTTCTGGAGTAGGCAGAAGGAACTTGATATGATCCAGGAGCAGGTGTCGTGAGTCGTGACTGACTGTATTGCCTTCTGTAGCCTGTAAAAAATTGTGCATTGCTGCTCCGATGTGTTGGGCGCCGCCGTGCGCATGGTTGGCCGCCGGTGGCCGTGCGCCTCGGCATATCCACAGACCACAACCACTGCCAGTGCCTTGCCTGTATGGTGGTTGGTCCACCTCGTTCTTGCGTTACCAACCAACGAGCAGCGTCGGGGGTCGATCCCACTTCGGCTTCCTCCTCGTTTGCACACTCTCCGCAGCCCCCTCTCCCTTTCTGCCCCCAGTTGCTCGAGCCCAGGTGAGTTCTGGCGGCGGCCGGGAGGATGGCCTCTGCGGCATCGGCTCCGGTGTTCGAGAGGCTGGCCGGGATCCGAACCATCGCCGAATCCGGCCGCTTCAAGGCAAGCTCCCAAGCCCAACTCCAAGTTGCTAGCTTCTCTCACAATTATTCCCACCCGTCAACAGATTGCTGTTGGGGTTCCCTGATTCTGCTCGCCGGATCACGAATACGGTGGACAAATCCTAGTTGGAGATGGTGGGACGAGTTGGCTCCTGTCAATAGCTTTGCATCCCATTGCCGCGTGTAGAAATAGAATGATAGAATAGAATCTGCACACTCGTGTCATTTACTTACTGCTTAATACTCATTTGCTTATAGCTAAATTCGTCTGGCAGGCGTGGTTCCTGGACCAATTCGGCGTTCTCCATGACGGGAAGAAGCCTTACCCTGGGGCCGTTTTGGCATGTACGTTAGTACACAAATTGTGCAGTCTAACTTCTGGCTTTCATTTTGCATTCAGTACATTTTCCATGTTGCAGTGTGCTATTTTAGTGAACTATCAGTATGGTTGTTTTCAGTGGAGAAGCTTGCGAGCAAGGGGGCAAAGACTCCAAGTTGCCAGCTTCTCTCACAACACAATTATTCCCACCCGTCAACAGATTGCTCTTGGGGTTCCCTGATTCTGATTGCCGGATCACGAATACGGTGGACAATTCCTAGTTGGAGATGGTGGGACCAGTTCGCTCCTGTCAATAGCTTAGCATCCCACTGCCGCGTGTAGAAATAGAATGATAGAATCTGCGCACTCGTGTCATTTACAACTGCTTAATTACTCATTTGCTTATAGCTGAATTCGTCTGGCAGGCGTGGTTCCTGGACCAATTCGGCGTTCTCCATGACGGGAAGAAGCCTTACCCTGGGGCCGTTTTGGCATGTACGTTGGTACACAGATTGTGCGGTCTAATTTCTGGCTTTCATTTTGCATTCAGTACATTTTCCATGTTGCAGTGCGCTATTTTAGTGAACTATCAGTATGGTTGTTTCAGTGGAGAAGCTTGCGAGCAAGGGGGCAAAGATGGTGATAATCAGCAATTCCTCCAGGCGGTCATCTGTAACCATGGACAAGTTAAAGAGCCTTGGGTTTGACACGTCTTGTTTCCTTGCGACCATCACTAGCGGGGAGCTCACTCATCAACATCTTCAGAAGTAAGCTTCCTGTAGGCAGTATCTAATGCTGGTGATTGTTTGATCGTGTCCTGCTGTCTAATTTATGAATGAAAAATGCAATACATACTATGAGCATCGATAGACTTAAATTTACCTTGCCATCCCCTGATCTTTTGGGTTTCATTTCATACTGGATCGCACAGTGCAAACAAATACTTACGACTACATATTTCCAGCTAGAAAGGGTGTGTCTTTGCTTCATGCCTTATGGAAGATTAGATTTTTGTAGCGATATGTGATTGCTCCATGTGACATACATAACTGTAGGAGAGAAGACCCATGGTTTGCGGCTCTTGGTACAAAATGCATCCATCTGACATGGGGTACTCGAGGTGCAATCTCCCTTGAGGTTTGTTGCCCTGTTACTTTTCTCTAGTCTGTTCCAAGAAATATTAACAATAAATTTCATTCATCCTCTTTTTCAATCCAATTGGCTGAGGCAAACATGATGAAGATGAACATTGCAGTACTGCTGTTTGGTGCGAAGGATACTGCAACAAGACTTCTTGTTTTTCTTTTAGCTAGTCCTTCAGTAGCATGTGCATGGGAATGGACTTGGTCTGATCAGCGTTTCATTTTCTCATGATAGGGCCTAGGTTTGCAAGTTGTGAACAATGTTGATGATGCAGAGTTCATATTAGCCCATGGTACTGAAGCCCTTGGTTTACCTTCTGGTGATCCACTTCCCAAAAGTCTCGAGGAGCTTGAGCAGGTTCTAATGCTTGGCCTAGAAAAGCGACTGCCCATGGTGGTAGCTAATCCAGATTATGTCACTGTTCAAACTCCCTTGAAACTGTGTGATTTTCAGATTAACACAAAATATTTTTTTTTCCTTTTATTAGGTACTCTAGCAGCAAAGTATGAGAGTCTTGGTGGTGAAGTGAATTGGATGGGAAAGCCTGATAAGGTAACCATGGCATGTCTAGTTTACATAGATTAAAAAAAAACTATATAAACATGATGCGTGGTGTTCAAAGGCAATATGGCAATCAATGAAAACTATGAACCACATTCTTGTGCTCTTGTGATCACTGCCTTAATAACTGATGAATCTGCCCCCATCGATGTCGTGTTGGTGATGACCTCTTATTAGCTATCAACTAACTTGGTATTGCTTTCTCAGGTGATCTATACGTCAGCAATGTCTCTAGCGGGCGTCGATGCTCATGAATGTATCATGGTGGGAGATTCACTGCATCACGACATCAAAGGGGCAAATGCATCAGGAATCGCATCGGCGCTCATCACTGGAGGAATTCATGCAGCTGAACTTGGGCTCAGTGAATTCGGAGAAGCTGCTGGGGTTGATGCTGTCAGTGCACTCTGTAGCAAGCATGGATCATATCCCTCTTATGTCTTGCCTTCATTTACATGGTAGAAACGCAATCCAGTTTTGCTCTTATTTTTGAGGTGCTCAGGGTCACCCTTAATACAGGGAAGTGTTAATGTTTAACTCGATATGAATTTCTTGGCTGCGCTGTGCTATATATGTTTGTTGACTTCTGAGACTCTGATAGTACGATGATAAGTCTGTTAGCCATGTAAATTTTCGCCATATATGCACCCTGACAGTCTGCCAATGGTGGTAGCTAATCCAGATTATGTCACTGTTCAAACTCCCTTGAAACTGTGTGATTTTCAGATTAACACAAAATATTTTTTTTTCCTTTTATTAGGTACTCTAGCAGCAAAGTATGAGAGTCTTGGTGGTGAAGTGAATTGGATGGGAAAGCCTGATAAGGTAACCATGGCATGTCTAGTTTACATAGATTAAAAAAAAACTATATAAACATGATGCGTGGTGTTCAAAGGCAATATGGCAATCAATGAAAACTATGAACCACATTCTTGTGCTCTTGTGATCACTGCCTTAATAACTGATGAATCTGCCCCCATCGATGTCGTGTTGGTGATGACCTCTTATTAGCTATCAACTAACTTGGTATTGCTTTCTCAGGTGATCTATACGTCAGCAATGTCTCTAGCGGGCGTCGATGCTCATGAATGTATCATGGTGGGAGATTCACTGCATCACGACATCAAAGGGGCAAATGCATCAGGAATCGCATCGGCGCTCATCACTGGAGGAATTCATGCAGCTGAACTTGGGCTCAGTGAATTTGGAGAAGCTGCTGGGGTTGATGCTGTCAGTGCCCTCTGTAGCAAGCATGGATCATATCCCTCGTATGTCTTGCCTTCATTTACATGGTAAAAGCGCAATCCAGTTTTGCTCTTATTTTTGAGGTGCTCAGGGTCACCCTTAATACAGGGAAGTGATTTTGGCAAATAATGTTTATGAAGCATCCAAAATGAAGGATTTAAGAGGAATTACTGTGTTTTACTTGGTTACTGTAATTGTTTATTAATCATTGTTAAATTGATCAATAGAAACTAGATACAGCTATGGAGTTGGAATTTGGAGAAGAGGTGGTTATTGCTGATGCCAAGCTTTTGAGCAAGAATTGTCCAAATGAAACATTGCTTGTTCCACTTTAGAGCAGTGGTGCGAATGTTGCAAGCTGAGATAAGTCCAATTTTGTTTTCCTAATTCGGGAAACTCAAACATCAAAAGCAAACATGCAACTAGTAGTCTACGGAGTAGTACGAGATCACCGGTTACATTCCTATTGCTGCTCTCGTTTGCTAGACCTATCTTTTTTCTTGCAATAAGTGTGACTCAAAAGCAATTCAGCCGCAGGGTTCACCTCTAAGAAATATTAAAGTGTCAGATACAGTGACAATGGCCCCTGAAATCGTACCACAAAAAATAAAAACTGCGAAGAGAATAGGAAAAGAAGACTAAAAGAGCAAACTGGCATTCTAATTGTACTGAAAGAAGCATAAGAATATCAAAGCTTTTTTGGTTGTCTTTGAAAAAAAACATATTTGTTAACTGCAGTGGTCATGATTGTATGATTTTTCTAACTATATTTGTGGAAATTAAAACCACATAAATTTCTTCCTAGCTATTTTATTCTTTATTTACCATTTACACCCATTAGATGTCACTAGACATTTTTCTAGTAGACTTATTAATTCCCGATCTTGAAATATTTTTAGCTTCTAGCAATACAAAAGAAAGCATTAACACATATGGCCCGACTGAAAAAAAAACATGTTAAGATTTAAGCGGCCAAGTAATCTATGATGTTCCTTTCAAAACCATCAACACACTTGGGCATTTTTTGCCTAGTTAGGCAAGCATCTAGCTTCTTGCCAGGTGTTAGCCTTAAAGTGTGAGACAAGTTGGTCTAGAAAGAGTGGCCACGTCTCCGTCTAAGGCCTGAAACAAAACTAACTTACAAGTGTTTATTATTTATAATCACCCCTTTAATCTTCACAATACTTTTTTATCACAACAAACTGATATTATCATCGTATTTAAAATAATAAAAAAGGAAAAATATGACAATAATGCTTTAAAAAGAGGTATAATGCAAGGAAGCATTTGTTACTTTTTTTATTTGGTGGGTTACCCATAACTGTCATTTGAATCGCACGGTCCACAAGTCATCTTCTAATTGTCACTTGGATCGCATGATCCACATGTCATCTTCTTCCTCGAGCCTTTCACCTTCCGCCAACTTGCCTTCGTCCTGACCAATGTCTCCGCCGCCATTCTTACCGCGCTACCTCAATGTCGACCTACAAACCGCCTACTGTTATGCTTCGGGTACGGATACTGTGCCTCTCGACATTGTCTCTCACCTATGTATTGTCAATCGAGCCGCATCTCCGGCCCGTCCTCTAAGTTTGAAGGTCGTCGAACATTTAAAAGCAAACAATGAACCTTAAATCTAAATAAGAGCTTAATTTTATCGTAAACATACGAGTAGGAAATTATGTGGCTTGTTTTTTGAAACACTGTATAAAACTAAAACCAACTCGAATTGAAAGGGAGGGATGATTCTTGGCAATCCTGGTCCGAAGCCGAACATCCACAGCGAAGTGCCGAAGGATCGCCTTCGTCTGTCCCCTCCTCGAGACGAAATCAGCCGTCGACCGTGGAAGTTTCCAGAACCGCCCACACACGCTCCCCCGTCTAATACCATCCTCCTCGCTGACTCCTCTCCCTCCCAAGTCGCAACCCAGTCAGTCTCTCTCTCCGCCCCAGGTCATCTCCGTCTCGTCGGAGTCGTCGCCCTCCCCTCTCCGCCGCCCCCGCCGCCGCGCACTGTTGTTGCCAGGCCGCCCGTGGGGGCGGAGATCCCATCTCCCACCCGCTTTCGGACCGATCCTTCTCTCGCCGGTGAGTAACGAACCCTAGCTTGCTTGCTCGGACCTCGGTCGGATCGCTGTAGGAGCCTAGGACGTGTTGTTCGTGGGGACCTTTTCGTCGCAGTGGATCAAATCTCGCGTCATTCCCGTTGGTTTACGTTTTGGGTTTATGTGCCGCCTGGTACCCTGACTGTCTGCCCTAATCCACTTATCCATCAGGTTGTTCTACATCTAGCCTAGTCACGAAGCTCTGACCAGGTGCTTTGAGTGGGACGGAAGTAGAATCGTGCAAGAAAAGTATGTGCTTTTCCAGAGATTACTTAAGCATTTGAGTATTTCGCCCCTCTTGTGGCCTCTGAACCCGTGTATTCATCATTTTCCCTCGTGTAGGATGGCCGACGATTCTTCTCACGGGGCCAGCAGTAGTTCGACGGTGAAACCTGCTGATGATCCAGAGTCTACCATCGAGATCAACATCAAGACCCTGGATTCACAAGTCCACAAACTCCGCGTGCAGAAGAATGTAAGAATGATTCTCTTGCAATATTAACTGTTTGATTTGTGTCTGATAAATGCTGAACTAGCGCCACGTGATAGGAATTCTGTAAACTGATCGACTCTGTTGATTTGCAACTCACAACGAGAGCAAACTGTTCTTATGTGTTATATTTCTCGAATGACTGACCGCCACATCTTCAGGTGCCTGTTTCTGCCCTAAAAGAGAAGATTGTTGAAGCAACTGGGGTTCCTCTGGATCAGCAGCGGTTGATTTTTAGAGGAAGAGTCTTGAAGGATGATCACCTCCTATCAGAGTATCGTATCCTTTGTGCGTGTGCATCTTGCATCGAGTGTATTAAGCATGTACTTGAGCCATCTGCATATCTGTCCGGTTTTCATGAATTGTGTTATATAGTATGTACGTTGTAGGAACTGCGTGTTTCCTTATTTTCTTTTTTCTTTAATTGTTTAGTTATGTATCCTGACTGTCTGTATTGATGTAATTTCCCTTTTTGAGCTGTACAGTCTGGATGATCTGCTGAGTTTTGGAACTAGAATGTTTGCTTGTGCATTGATTGATAGGTGGTATTATGCCAGTTTATGCGCATTGACACGTGGGAGTTCAGTTTGTTTCTAAGGAATCTTCTACCGTATTTATTGATGTTGACATTTGCCATTGTGTTCCAAAAAAGAAAAAAAAATCTTGTTCCTGGATCTTTTTATTAGTTTGTTGGGTCATGCATCTTTGGATATGTTTGTTGTTCCCAATCCAAATCCTTTCATCTGTATCCTTGACAACCTCAAGATTTGGAAGACGGATTTACATTGCATCTGGTCGCTCGGCGTGCAGCTGAAGGGCAACCTTCTTCCGGGACTTCTGAAGGAAACACCCATGCTAATGGTAAATCTGATCTGACCTGTGGTTGCTTAGACAACTATGTATTCAATCGCGAAGCACTAAATGTTTGGATACGCTCCACATGGCCTACTTGATGCGTTACTCTGCATAGCTATCCTTAGGAAATGAATTAAATTTTGATATCTTGGGTTGATATATTTCAGCTCTTAAAGGGATGCAAAAATATTGCTACCTATGCTGAGTAGCAAGTTAAACAGGCTAGTTAAAGCTGGTTCACATAGGTATCCTGGAGATATCCATATCATACAAATTGGCATGCACAATCCTCTTGTTTATGTTTTTATGCTTTTTTCAATAGTTTGAACTATCAGCACCACTATTGAACAACAGGTGCAACATTATTTTTTGGCCCTGAACCTTAGCAGTTCCCTGCTGATGCTTAAGTTATGTTATAGCAAGATGCTGGTCATGGGCCTGCTAAAAGTTTTAATTGTCTTCTTTGTGCAGTAAATTTTGCTGCAAACGGAGGGTTATTGGATGATATTTCCAGGGTATGCTTCTTTGTTGTTGTATATGTGTATGATATTGAGTTATCCCTTGGCTATCGTTACATTTTTTTCCTGTTATTTTGAAGACCTGTTTTATCAGTTATCTACTAAGAAATTAGAAGATAGATGACATTGCAAAGGGTTCTACCTGTATATATTTTTGTAAATAGATGTATGTTCCTTTACTTCTTAATAGTCATATGGTAAGATGCTCCCTTATCCTTGTACTATTTGCAGAGTGTTCGGGATCTTCTTGGTTCCTTAGGTGTTGCAATGTCTGGTGGTGTCACCAGCACAGCATTTTCGGTAATGAGACTTTTCTTGCTAAGATCTATTGAGGGTACCTGAGACATTCCAGAATTTAATAACTCATATGGCTTCTTAATCAGGTTCCTTTGACTACTGCACCAGAGGGGGCCAATAATGCCCCTGGAGGAACTCAACCAGTTAATCCAGCTCAACCAGGGTTTTCGGGTCATCAAATCCATGTAACACAACTTCAACCTGCTGGAGCAATTCCTCGCAACCTGGTAGATATGCTTCCTTTTTCTTTCTTCTTCTGTTTTTCCAGTTTGTATAATGTAGTTTAATTCTACACTCAACGATGACAGGTCATTCCAGATTCTATGACTACTCTCTCCGAGTATATGGAGTGCATGGACCAAGTGTTACGGAATAATGGTACCGCAATATTCTTACTGTTAATTTATTGCGTACCATCAAAGATTGTGATATTTATTTTATGCTGTAAATGAAGGTACTCCACCATCCAGGGATTCAGAAGGCCAGCAACGTCCTGTGGCAGATGATGCTTATCTAAACCCAAGATTTCCTAGTCCTGAGGTTTTGGCTCAAGTTATTGAAAGAACCCAACAACTTCTTGGTGGCAGTGCAGCTTCTGCTCTTTCTGTATGTCACTTCTCTTTGTGGTTATGTTCTGGATCTTTTGCTTTGCAATGTCAGTCAACCCACACAAATGGTTTTCCTTTATCGTTATGTCTTGTTCATTCGATATGACTTCCCTGGTTTTGTTGTGTTCTGTATCTTTTTCCCCTTACTATTCCGATCTTTTTTTTAACCACATTAAATATTCTTTGGGTTTTCTTCTTTCAAGACAATTCTTTTGGCATCTAAGAAAACTTTCAGGGCTTCCTCAGCTATGTTTAAAGGATTATTCCTTTGACTGTTGACCATTCTTTTGGTGGCTCATACTTCATTGTTTGGTTTGTTTGGTAACTGATTGTACTGTGTCATGTGGCCATGTAGGGAGATGCGACTTGGTCTAATGTTACATATTTGAAAGATACCTGATGAATTTCTTAACTGATAGATGCAAGCTTTCCTTGAAAGTATTTGTGACATCCCCGTATTCTGTTTCAGCACATTGCACAACGTATTCGGAGTGACGCTGGCAGTGCTGATGCATCAATTCGTCGTGAGATCCAGACTGAATCAGTTCAGTTGGGCCTTGCAATGCAACATATGGGTGCTATGCTTTTTGAGCTTGGTCGGACAATGATGATGCTTCGCATGGGGCAATCTCCTGTATGCATAATGTGTCATATTATGTTATGTAACTAACAAACTTTTCATGTTCTGATTATTCTAAGAGTTTGTTAATTTTGCAGCCTGAGGCTTTTGTAAATTCTGGGCCTGCTGTTTATATAAACTCCACAGGACCAAATCCAATTATGGTTCAGGTGATAAACAGTGTACTTCTTTTCGTTTTGGTTTTGATGGTCAGAGCATTCTAGTTATAGCATTATAGTAATACGGTGCCTCTCTTTGTGCAGCCATCTTTTCAAAATACTCCTCCGTTTGGAGTTTCCAACATACCAGTGATGGGTGGAGTTTCTGGTGCTTTTGGTATTGTGAATCCTTCTCGATCATCTGGTTTTGTAGATCCTTTTCGAGGTATCAATGTCCACACTACTGGTATGGTCACATTTCAAACTATCGTTCTGTTCTTCTTAGGGCCTTGAGCTGATTATAGAAGCCACCGCATACTTCAGCTCTTGAGAATAAATTGTTTCCGTACTATATGGTTTGATAGATTTAGTTTTGTTTGTATTGGGAAAATTAAGTTGCCACTTGATGCCCTATTATAAACTGCAACACCCTCTGGACTGAACCTTTTTATGTCTTTATTATACTCCCAGTCTCTCTGGTTGCTTTTTTGTTGCCGTTGGCCTAGTTAATTTGTGAACTAACCAGTGTCAACAAAAAATATCTGGAGGGAGCACTTTCTAATTGTTCATATATATTTTT
>LAPY01001270.1:22626-38646 GCA_000970635.1 Eragrostis tef
AGCACAAACGCCGGCGCGCGAGCGCCGCCGGTGCACCAACACCCGGTCCACGGCGTCCTATCCCGACCGCACCGAAGCGACGCGAAGTGAAAACCCCACTCCGCTCCCCTCCTCTCCGTCAGTCCCCTCCTTCCGCCGGAAGCTTCTCCTCTCCTCCTCCGCCGCCTCCTCCGGACGAGGCCTCACGAGCGAGAGATCGACGCGGCGGCGAGCAGCCATGGCGCCGCCCTTGATCTACCTCACCCCCGCGGTCGCCTACGTCCGCGCTCCTCTACTCCCGTCCCGTTCGGCGTTCTCCGTCGGCCCTCTCCTGCTCGCGCCTCGCGGGCGGAGGGGTTGGACCAGGCCGCATTGATTCTGACTGTGGTCGCGATGTTTGTGTGTGGGGTGCAGAGAACGGCTCGCTCCTGCAGGCCGCCCTGGACGGCAACCTCCGCCGCCTCAAAGGTACGGCTCCCCTCAATCCCGTGTAAAGTTTGGTCCTTTCGCATGCCTCCGGCGCCGAATCGCCCAATCTTGATCTGGTGCCGTGCAATGTAGAGGTAGTGATGCTCGCGCCGTGTTCAGGCTTTGCCCAGCTGAACATTTTCCCTCTTCGACGGGGGAAAGTAATAAAAGAGACTCTTTGGTTGGTTGGTTTGGTTTATGTCGTGGACGGTGGGATTTCCGCAATGCTGCATACGTCTATCAGCTTCGTTGTATCTTTGCAAGTTAATCTCTACCCTGAGCCTGATCTGATCATGCATCAACTCCTGCATTCACTAGAGCTTCGGATTTGCAGTGAAGGTCACATTTGTTCTGTTCTCTTTTTTTTTTTCGGCTCTGTTTCCTTCCTTCGAACTGCGAGACCGCACCATTGTTGGTCCTTTTATCTCGATTGGTTTCCTTCATGGGAAACCGTTACAATAACAATGTCCTCTTTGATTTGCGCCAGAAAATGTTTTGTTTTCAAATACTCAAAGCATAAATTTTGCAACATGTATCAGGCTGGGGGAATGATGTTGTGTGTGCCTGCTGTGCCTTGCATTGTTCCTTTCGAGTTAGTAAGGTTGTTGTTTGTGTACCGTGTGTTACTTCATGGTTATTTCATATTTTGCGTGATGTATGGTAAAGAGCCTTGATTGCCAAAGGAAATGTCGAAATCGTTTCATTTAGGAACAGTCTTTACTGCATCTATTTTGGTGGTGGTGTCTGTGTTTGCCTTGTTCTGATCATGAGTTAAACTCCTGACTTCATGATGGCATTTGTTCCCCTGCAAACTAGTGCGGTGATTGTTTGTGGTTCTTTTGTTATGTGTTTTTTATCCACTTCCACAGTGCGATGATTTTTGGTGTTGGCTTTGTGTTAAGGTATCATCAAGAACCGTGGCATGGGACCAGCTGCTGTCCTTTCGGTTATCGTAGATGGCTTTGGAGTTCTGCACTGCGCGGCAGCCCACGGCCATCTGGAGGTCTGCAAGTACCTGATAGGGGAATTAGGGGGTGATCCGAATTTGGCTGCTGGTGCAGAACAATTTAAAGGTCCTTCTCTAACTCTTTACTTCTCATGCCCTCGAAAATATTTTAGAAAAAGCTCTTAACTTCTCCTGGCAACTGGCCGCTCTCAAATTGTCCTTCTATTATTTTATTGCAGGTGTGACACCATTTATGTTCTCTGTTCAATCGGGTGATGTGTGCACTGTGAAATATTTTCTTGATCACGGTGGTGATGCAATGAAAGCAGATGCAAACGGACTCTCAGTTCTACACTTTGCTGTGTGCACAGGTTCTTCCCCTGCCTATGTTACTAAACTTAGTATTTTGTGTGAAGTTTCAGTTAAAAATCTATTGCTGACATCTTTTATGGATCATACAATCTAGTTATTTGTCCTTTTGATATATTACTGGCGAAGGATGGATATAAACATGCTTTTTCTGCTGTTAGGTCACGTTGTTTGTTATTGTACTGTGTTTATTCTGTTGCTCATGACTTGTGGACTCATCACGTTCATTGCAGGAAACTGTAAGGTAACAGAGTTCCTGCTTTCTGAAGGAATACCTGTCGACATAGACTGTGGCAGTGGGACACCACTTGATCATGCTGCGGCCAATGACCAGGATAAGACACTGAAGATTTTGTTGGACCACAACGCAAATGTATACATCCTCATTGTTTCTTCTTTTATTTTCTTCACTTGATTTTGAAATGGGTAGATAGAAGGTAGAACAATAGAATCCATCAGTTCGTTACTTCATATTTACTTTAGTGCTTAAACTTGGTTTTTGTTGCTTACCCATCTATTGAAATGTATTGCTTTTAGCCAAACACCATTGCCGGCAAAGTCGCCAGTCCACTTTTCAGTGCTTTTGCTAGACGCTCACTGAAATGCATGAAGCTACTCCTTAAGGCCAGTACTTACTCTTTTTCTTCCACCGTTTATCACTTTGCTTACTAAAGTGTTCCATGTTAACCTTTTTAAACTTTTCTTACACAATTCTTTCACAGGCCGATGCTGATATTCATTGCAAAGGTTCTTTGGCGTCTCCTCTGTTGTTTGCTACAGGCCAGGGTGGTTATACAGACTTAATTCCGTTCCTGTTGAAGGCTGGGGCAGACCCAAATGTTCCAGATGATGTATGTTTTTTTCTTCATATTTTAGATGTTCCAATGATTCTGTTGTCCAGTATTCCATCAGCTTACGATTATATGTATTAGTATTATTCAACTTTACTGATTATATTGGGAGTCTATTTTAGCAATGAGTTGCTTTCACTACACACTTCACTTAAACACAGCTAATAGGATCCTTTTATTTTTCCTTCTTTTATTACTCTATATCAATCAATGCACACTAATGTAATCTATTTGACTTTTAGATCTTGAGTTCGTCTCAAAAGAAAGTGCTTGTTGTTGTTGCTGTGCAAGATTATGCATATGTCACTACCGCAAGTTATGGAATGTAGCAGTCTATACGGTCGACAGTCTTCCTAGCTAATAATGCTACTTGTGTGAATCCTTGCTAATTAAGAACTTAACCCAATTCCCCATGTTGATACGTGAATTCTAGATATGTTTGTTAGCATATTTTACATAATTTAAATCATGTGCTTTTTTTTCAATTTTTATAAAGAGTATATGCTTGTTGGCATAAATCCAGGTTGAAATTTCTTGTTCAAAATGTCATCCAACACCACATCCCTGGTTTTTCACATTACTCCTTAAGGCCAGTACTTACTCTTTTTCTTCCACCGTTTATCACTTTGCTTACTAAAGTGTTCCATGTTAACCTTTTTAAACTTTTCTTACACAATTCTTTCACAGGCCGATGCTGATATTCATTGCAAAGGTTCTTTGGCGTCTCCTCTGTTGTTTGCTACAGGCCAGGGTGGTTATACAGACTTAATTCCGTTCCTGTTGAAGGCTGGGGCAGACCCAAATGTTCCAGATGATGTATGTTTTTTTCTTCATATTTTAGATGTTCCAATGATTCTGTTGTCCAGTATTCCATCAGCTTACGATTATATGTATTAGTATTATTCAACTTTACTGATTATATTGGGAGTCTATTTTAGCAATGAGTTGCTTTCACTACACACTTCACTTAAACACAGCTAATAGGATCCTTTTATTTTTCCTTCTTTTATTACTCTATATCAATCAATGCACACTAATGTAATCTATTTGACTTTTAGATCTTGAGTTCGTCTCAAAAGAAAGTGCTTGTTGTTGTTGCTGTGCAAGATTATGCATATGTCACTACCGCAAGTTATGGAATGTAGCAGTCTATACGGTCGACAGTCTTCCTAGCTAATAATGCTACTTGTGTGAATCCTTGCTAATTAAGAACTTAACCCAATTCCCCATGTTGATACGTGAATTCTAGATATGTTTGTTAGCATATTTTACATAATTTAAGGCATGTGCTTTTTTTCAGTTTTATAAAGAGTATATGCATGTTGGCATAAATCCTGGTTGAAATTTCTTATTCAAAATGTCATACAACACCACACCCCTGGTTTTTCACATGGCATCAAAGTTTTGTATATTGGTCGTTGATTGACTTTGTTTTTCCCTCTATCTGTAGCTGGGTTTGTTGCCAATAGTGCGTGCTGCGTTACGTCCATGCAGGGAAGAAGTTGAAATGCTGTTGCCACTGACGTCACCAATTCCAGATGTCCCAAACTGGAGCATTGATGGAGTAATATCTTACGCAAACTTTAAAAATACAATTCCATTGGTATGTTAGCTTTTTCTGGACAATATGCTATGTATTGCTGGAATGCTCTTCTGATACGAGAACTTGCTTTGATGCTATGGAATTGTATATTCGTCAATGATCCCTTACACAAAAGACTTTTGAAGTAGAGAAAGGATATTTATATTTGTCAATGAGACTCGTTTTAAAATTAACTTCGTACCCCCTTTGAATCTCGTGTTGCTTGAGTTTACACAAAAAGACTTTTGACTTTAAGGTTTGTGGTGAAATAGAACCCTACACAAACAAACATCATCAATTACACACTGCACGATATGTCAGTTAGGCGCTGAAAATTATCCCAGAAGTTTAATTTATGGCACAAGTGAAATTCTGCAATGCTAAAACCTATTTTCATATATAGTGTTATAACCATGGGCTTTCATGTGCTGCATAAGCATGTAAAAGTGTTAAACCTAGCTACTTGTCTATGGAGAATTTTTTAGACAAAGATGTTACATTTTGTTTCTGATCGAAATCATCCCAAGTAATTCTGTAAATGTCTTTATGTTATGCAATTTAAATCTCAATCTGGGTCGTTACATGATGCTTTTAATAATTTTTTAGGATAAAGAGGCTGTTGAGAAAAGAATGGCTATATTCAAGTCACAGGCAGATGAAGCAGCAAGGCGGAAGGAATATGCCCGGGCATCAGAGAGTTATAGTTTGGTAAGTCTTTGAACCTTATCTTTGATCATTTAAAAGGAGAAAATATTACTATCTTGTTTGGTAACTAGAGTTTTTTCTCCAGTTTCCATCTGTTAAATAATGTGTGTTCTGATAACTCAATAGTTAATCCTGTATTTTCATCAGGATTCATGTCGTTTTGGGTAGAGCCGGCCAATTATAGACAAGCTGATATTACTGATATAAGCTTGAGCCCTTGTTCAATTAAGAATGCTAAAAAAAATGCACGCTTTTATCTAGCTGAAGTAGATGGATATTCCAACGTGTGGTTCAAGTTGGGTAACCAACATACTTTTAAGTTTTCACCATCGTTTTGAAGGCAAACAACTAACCATTCAACAGAAAGAATCAGAGTCTAAAAGGTTTTTGGACAGATTTCAAATTATCTCTTGTAATCAGTATAATTACAGAATCTACATAACATTATATGTTTCTAACATGCCTCTTGTGTGTGTTATTGAATAACCTGTCTCGTAGTTGCTAGAGAACAAGCCAGATGCAACGCTTTTTTCAAACCGAAGCTTCTGTAAGCTGAAAATGGGTGATGGCAAAGGTGCTCTATCGGATGCAAACGAGTGCAGGAGGTTGCGGCCTGACTGGGCAAAAGCTTGCTACCGTCAGGCTGCTGCTCACATGCTACTCAAGGTGAGATGCACCCAACCGATTCTTTGACTTCACATTTTGCTGCGGGGTTTGGTTACGACTGACATACGGTCGTGAGCTGTGTCCAGGAGTACAAGCAAGCTTTCGAGGCACTTCTGGATGCGGAGAAACTGGACCCTGGAAATGATGATATTATGCAAGAACTACGGTAACTGCCTCGTGTCCTCATTTTGAATGTCTTCCAAAAACGGCTAGTTGTTGCATAGAGCCATTATCCATAATTCGATCTGGGAATCGAACAGTGATTTTCTTTCAGTATTTCTGTATGCCATTCTACCATATGACTGGTACCGTGATTATGATTGGTTGCTGACCTCTTTTTTTCGTTCGTTTGATTTCTGAAGGAAGGCTATGGAACTGATGAAGCTCTCTCCTGGGCAGTGAAGCATGGCTGTCTGTCTGACTTGAAGCATGGCTGTCTGTCTAATAATAATGCCTCATTAGGTAGTGGCTAGCCTATTTAGCAAGTGAAATTCTGGAATTAAGGTGCCTGATGAACTGTAAGAAAAGATGCCGGAGACCTTAACTGAATACTATGTATGCCATGCTACTGAAGAGCGTGTTTAGTTAGCTTTAGGACAGAAACCTGCACTATAAGACATGGGAATGCTTTTGACCTTGAGTCACGGAGATAACTGGCACAGAAAGCTTTTGGCGTGTCATTTGACCGATCCCTGTTGCATGCACGCCTTTTCAGCCGTTCTTCTCCTGAGGTATGTATGGATCAGATAGCAAAGCAGGTCGTTGTCTTTCCTCTTCCAAATTGCCCTTTCCTGTTTTGAAAGCATCAAATATATTATTCTTCCGGCAAGACGCCTGCCTCAGCCTCACCAAGGGGAAGCTACGAGCTCCACTACCGCCCGGGCGACGGCAGTACAACCACGACTTCGACAGCCTCGATCGCCGCCGACGAGCCGAGGGAGGTTTCTAGCTAGGCTCGCTCCCGGCGGCGCGGTGCTCGCGATGCAGTCACGCCACGCTGCTGCTGCTGGCGGGGGACGCGGCCTCGCGCTCGGCGTCACCGCCTGCGACGTACGTCTTCTGCCCGGCGCCTCGCCACGTTCACGCTGTCCCAGGGCCCACCTGCAGCGCGTCAAGGCCGTGCTGGTCGCCGCCCTGGGATATATTCATCTGGTCGTGCCACCACCTCGCCAAACAACTCGTCGACGGCGCCATAGTTGTATTCTATCATAGTTTTTTTTTTTTTGAAGAGTATTCTATCATAGTTGCTACAGTACAAACCAGATGCAAAGCTCTGTTCAAACCGAAGCCTCTGTAAGCTGAAAATGGGCGACGGAAAAGGTGCTCTCTCGGATGCGAACCAGTGCTTTGAGTTTGTTTGGACAACAGATTTGCTTAGTTTCCTCTTCCAAAATTGTCTCCCTGCATTCAAACAGGGACAACCTGCACCAAAACATGTAGCCTTGTAAGTTGTAAGGAAGACATCCAAAGACTGTCTGCAGCTACAACGCCCGTGATCTATTCATGTGCGTAAACCGAAACTATCCACAAAGAATTGTGCTTTAGATCCGACAACGAGTCGGTACAAAGCCGGACAACTGATTCGGACCTACAATAATTCCCATCCACAAAAGGCTACCATGACAATCTAACCGGCCCTGTTTCGTAAATTTTATTTATCTGCTTTCAACAGCCTCTCACCAAAAAGAGAAATACGTATTAAGGTCTAACACTGCTACTTAGTACTGCAAGTCCAGTCCAATAGGCAATGAGTCTAGGCAATAAGACTACATTGGCAATTGGAGCTCGTTATTCAGGCCGCAGAAACAAGGCTCACATTCTCTGAGTTCACATTCCAGTAGACGTGACAATAGCACTCCAGTTGGTTGTTCTGTTTATGACGTTGGTACTTGCTTACCGTCAACAGAAAGTCGTCAAAAAGAGACAGAGGTACTGGTAAGCTTGTTTTGCTCAACGAGTTTTCTACGATTTTACGCGGTGTTATGTACAAATGCAACGTTTCTTCTTTGGCGAAAAGGGAATTTGTTTGATAAGCATCTCATAATTAGTACAAAAGAATCCCACACAACTCCAACTCCATTGATTCACTTGATGGAGCCGCAGGCAGTTGGAGGAGTACTCCCTGCCTGCCCCACCAGCTCGACGGATACAACTGGCGGGTTGAGATGGAGACTGAGCAAGCAAGGCGCACAAGTTTCCGTGGCCTCCATGAATGGCCACGTACAGGATCTCCATCCGATCGATGGCACACCGTGCTGTTGCCATCTGAGTCAGTCAGGGGACGACCTCCTCTTTGTACAAGCACGCTCGTTGCCGTTGCTTACAAATTAACAGGCCAAATTAATTAGAACACAGTATTTGGTTTGGTTGTGATCTGCAGGCGTTTAACGCATCAGCCAATTCAACATTCAGATTCAGCATGCACTCAAGAATAGAATATGACGCAACATCTCTTTCAGTTTGGTGCTTCCTTATATAAATCATGTAACAAATAGCCTGTAATGAACCATGTATTTCTGTTCTCTTCTTAAACGAAAGAGCAGTGCTCCTGCTCATTGGTTCGGAAAAAAAAAAGATTCAGCATGCACTGAAGTAGCTCACGATATCATTTCGCCACGTTCACGCTGTCCCAGGGCCCACCTGCAGCGCGTCAAGGCCGTGCTGGTCGCCGCCCTGGGATATATTCATCTGGTCGTGCCACCACCTCGCCAAACAACTCGTCGACGGCGCCATAGTTGTATTCTATCATAGTTTTTTTTTTTTTGAAGAGTATTCTATCATAGTTGCTACAGTACAAACCAGATGCAAAGCTCTGTTCAAACCGAAGCCTCTGTAAGCTGAAAATGGGCGACGGAAAAGGTGCTCTCTCGGATGCGAACCAGTGCTTTGAGTTTGTTTGGACAACAGATTTGCTTAGTTTCCTCTTCCAAAATTGTCTCCCTGCATTCAAACAGGGACAACCTGCACCAAAACATGTAGCCTTGTAAGTTGTAAGGAAGACATCCAAAGACTGTCTGCAGCTACAACGCCCGTGATCTATTCATGTGCGTAAACCGAAACTATCCACAAAGAATTGTGCTTTAGATCCGACAACGAGTCGGTACAAAGCCGGACAACTGATTCGGACCTACAATAATTCCCATCCACAAAAGGCTACCATGACAATCTAACCGGCCCTGTTTCGTAAATTTTATTTATCTGCTTTCAACAGCCTCTCACCAAAAAGAGAAATACGTATTAAGGTCTAACACTGCTACTTAGTACTGCAAGTCCAGTCCAATAGGCAATGAGTCTAGGCAATAAGACTACATTGGCAATTGGAGCTCGTTATTCAGGCCGCAGAAACAAGGCTCACATTCTCTGAGTTCACATTCCAGTAGACGTGACAATAGCACTCCAGTTGGTTGTTCTGTTTATGACGTTGGTACTTGCTTACCGTCAACAGAAAGTCGTCAAAAAGAGACAGAGGTACTGGTAAGCTTGTTTTGCTCAACGAGTTTTCTACGATTTTACGCGGTGTTATGTACAAATGCAACGTTTCTTCTTTGGCGAAAAGGGAATTTGTTTGATAAGCATCTCATAATTAGTACAAAAGAATCCCACACAACTCCAACTCCATTGATTCACTTGATGGAGCCGCAGGCAGTTGGAGGAGTACTCCCTGCCTGCCCCACCAGCTCGACGGATACAACTGGCGGGTTGAGATGGAGACTGAGCAAGCAAGGCGCACAAGTTTCCGTGGCCTCCATGAATGGCCACGTACAGGATCTCCATCCGATCGATGGCACACCGTGCTGTTGCCATCTGAGTCAGTCAGGGGACGACCTCCTCTTTGTACAAGCACGCTCGTTGCCGTTGCTTACAAATTAACAGGCCAAATTAATTAGAACACAGTATTTGGTTTGGTTGTGATCTGCAGGCGTTTAACGCATCAGCCAATTCAACATTCAGATTCAGCATGCACTCAAGAATAGAATATGACGCAACATCTCTTTCAGTTTGGTGCTTCCTTATATAAATCATGTAACAAATAGCCTGTAATGAACCATGTATTTCTGTTCTCTTCTTAAACGAAAGAGCAGTGCTCCTGCTCATTGGTTCGGAAAAAAAAAAGATTCAGCATGCACTGAAGTAGCTCACGATATCATTTGGTTTTATGCTTGGCATTCCACAATTAATCAAATTAACACGAAGCAAATGCCTTCTTGAGTTGAGGCACGTACTGCACGACCAAGCTCCAGCCCCCACCTCGGCTCGATCCATCACCCTCAGCGCCGTCGCCTTCGAATATCGATGCCAGCCGCCTCGCACCCATGCAGCTGCCCTAGATCGGCTACTTAAAGCTCGCGGAGAAGTAGCTCGGAATTAGTAGATCTTTCTTTCTCCCTCTCGTGAAGTAGGAGCGTTAGGGATCGATGAAGCCAGTTCCAATCCTGCGTGTCCTTCTCTACGCCGCTTATGTGTGCATCGTTCTGCTGGCTCTTGTGGAGCTTGCAGTGATTTGCGTCAAGATCTTCGCGTTTTTTCGCCGCCTGTGGCGGAGGACGCGGCGAGGCGGCGGCGGACTCGTCGGTGGACAGCACCCGCGCCGTCGCAGGCGGGTCCCCCGCGGAGGTCACGTCGGGTGCTTCCACCACCAGGGTCTCCGGGCCGGACGACATGAGCGACCACGCCGGCGGGGACAACACCGTCCCAGCCGTGTGAATGATCGACCAAACAACGGTAATATATATACATATATATCGTGCATGGTGTCCTGGATGGATCATTGCTTGTCTCTGTTCTTAATTGCTTTCTTTTTTCTCGTTCCCCTCCAGCAGGCGCCTTGCATGCAGCAGCACGGCGGCTCCTGAAAAAGATGGCGAAATCAAAGCGCTCCTGACTAATTATGTAGTACTATATATACTGGCTTCAATTCCTAGTAAATAATTTGACATCGATCAGCAGTGGCCTGGCCTGCGTGCCAAATTCGGATATGTACGTAGTACTAGTAGCTATACACTCTACTTCCTTTTCCTAAAAGAGATCACACGAGCCGCGCGAAGCTCGATCGTCGTGAGCTAGCTCTCAGGCCTGTATGCATGCATGTGTGATGTGTCCTTTGCAACATGTTTATCATATGGTTGATATCAATAAAAAGTATATGTAGTACTACCTCCCCTGGAATGCCTCGAATCCCGGGCCCATCAGCTAGCAAATTAACTCTGAGTCGAATCTGCTCAATTATCTCTGAGTTACGTTGTTCGTTTTCCCTGCCATGCACCATCCACGCGAAAATGGCGAAGATCTCCGTCGGCCACAGCCAATCCCTGCCGCGTCGACCCTCATCCTCCCCTTCTTGGACTGTCCCCACAGCTTCATTTCTCCGCAAGGTGTCGCAGGCAACGGCGGTCGTGGCGCTGTAGCTGAATCTCTCTCCGCTCGTCTAACTCGCGCAGTTTCCAAGCCACCAGTAACCGATGGCTCTTTGATTGCTGCTCTTCAGCGTGCTCTCCTTACTACAAGCGTACGTGTTACTGAAACTAGTTATATGCGGAACACGTCCTGAGAATTAATTTTGTGGAGGAATTAATCATGCATGATAAAACTTGGAACAGTTTACTTGCACTCATTTACTTGCATATTGCTACTTTGTTTGATGGACGATCGAACAACTCTCAGCTCAAACATTAGTACTTTCCCAGGATCAAGACTCTGATGTCGTTTCAAGTTTCATGGTCATCTCCGTGACTATAGATCTGCAGCCTTTACAATTGTAAATCACCGATGATGCACCCTTCCCTCCTGTATTGCCTGATCCAATCAACTATCCTGAATGATTTCATCAAGTGTAAATTTCCTAATAATATTTGATTGATGGTGATGAGCCGATATCCTAGCTACTGCAGTATATATTAGCATCCTTTGTGTACTGATCTCTCATGTCCCAGTAACTCCTATTTTAATAATTACCACCACTACCTTGTAGTCCAGTGTCTTGGTTTTTTTCTGCAAATCACAACCCAACCCCCACCTTCACAAATCTCTCACTCTACTTAATGCACTTTCCTTGTTGGAGAAGACGAGACGTCCATTCCATTGCATGGCGTCCAAACTCTGGCATGCAGCCGCTCCGTTGATAGAATGGTGTCCTTGGTCTAGCAGTCATCAAGCTTGAAAAACGAAAAAATGTGATAAGCGGTGGTGGTGGAAACAATTCTTTTTCTTAATTGACACCGATGGGTTGACAGCGTGAATGTTGAGGATATCAACATCAGCTTAATTGCGGCAAGGAAATGCTGGCTCCAAATTATATTGGAATAAGGCACTTCATTTTTTCTTCTTAACTGACCGAATTGGAAAATATGATTGCGCTGTCAACTGGCTGAGCGTTCCCCAATAGTGCAGCCTGTATTCCCCTAGGAAAACTAGTAACTGGGCATGTGCGTATAATGATTTAGCAACACGATATAAATTTCTGAAGAAGTGGCTTTATGAAATCTACGATATCAAGGCATCAATAACAAAGTATATTGTGGATGTTCCGTTACTAATGAAGTTTTCTGTATGTTCCCCTTCACTGTTTCACCGATACCGTTACTTGATTATCCTGATTTGTCACCTTCATATTTATGTAACATCAACCAAAATTATCTTTTCGCTTTGTTTGGCTCCTTTATGTTAGTTGGAATTCAATATCAATACTCGAATAACACAGCACGGGAAAACTATGTTGTATGAGCAACACAAGACAAATCACCAATCATCTTGTAAAAGAGTCCATATGCTACTCCTCGACCTCGGCTGGCCTTTTCCCCCTGTCAATCCATCTTCTCTTGTAATTCCCTTTCAAGATTTTGAATACTGTCAACAATCAAAATGAGATCATCGAGGTCATGACCTACATATGCAGAATAATTCTCAATTAAATTTTGTCAAACATTCGTAAATTACTAACAGTCTTTCTAAAAATAATATGGGATTATTTTTTTGTTTTGCAAAAATTCACATTTCTACATGGTACTTCGGCATTCCTTTTTCTTCCCTAAAAAATATTTTAAAACAATTCACCTTGAAACCAATCTTTTCTTTCGGAAAATGGGGCATGCTTGTACTTAGCTATTTCATTTTGTTAGTTAGTTCCCTTCATGATACATATGCGTAGGAAATTAACCCAACTCAAAACCAACCGCCTCTAGTTGAAGCTTTGCTTCAGAGTACAGAGTTTCTAGGGCGAACCATTAGACATTCAGGTGATAGGAAGGCCCGAAAGCAGCACTAGGTATTCATTTTCAGGAGTTTGAATAGCTACCGTTTAAAGTGCCAAGTAGGATTGTAGATAAGTGAATATCGTTTGCTGCAGTTGTGCCCATCAGCACGCTCTACCTCTCTGATACTCCCTCTAGTGTCAAAAAAACTTATCGTTTAGGACTTTTTTTTTGGAAACCTTATCATTTAGGACATTGACACGGTCTCCAAAACACAATTTTGACTAATACTTTTTGCTGTAAAATATTTATAAAATATAGCTAAAATGTACTTTTATGAATGCATATTTGATACGAATCTACTCATATTACTTTCACATTTCTAAAATTAATGCATAAAAAATTATTTGAAGTGAAAGTTTGAAAAGTTTGATTTAGGACAACCTCAAAACGGCAAGAGTTTTGACACTGGGGAGAGTATTGTGTGCCACCTTATAGATAATTAAATATTATTTCATGGTCCTCACTCATAGATCACTTTCTTTTTCATTGGTGAAGGGTCTGGACCCGTTACCACTGGTAAGTCATTAGTGACCTACAAAAAGTATCAATCAGCTTTTTTTTTTCATGCAATGACGCATGAAACCATCTCTGTAATTCTGTAGAATTTAATGAAGCATTGAAAACATCGTGTACCACACCGATTGCTGCCTCTAGTGACGGACACAACTTCTAAAAAGTTACAAAACAGTAAGTAAAATACAATTCTACTTTGCACTTCTTCACTGTTTGAAAGCGTTTGATGAAATCGACGTCCTTTACTTGCTGAAAAAGAATCACACTCAAATGAATGTAACCAAGCAATCATTCAAATATTGGTCTCCCATCCTATTCCTCAACTTATTCGTCACATAATTCATCGAAGAGAAAACTTTCAACAGTAGCAGTTGCTACAGAAAGAACCAACACTAACTTGAGAAGTGATGCATGCATATTCTTGAGCCTTACAAAAAATATGTTTGGCTGCCATCCTTGATCTTCTTGCATTGTCTGCAATAATTGAAACTTTATTAATTCTGTGAGCTCTATTGTAACAATATCTTGATCCCTCTTTTGCATAGCATGATTTAAGTCATTTTTATATCCAAATAAGTGATGCATCAAGTGTGCCATGAAAAATAACTCATAAGATACAAATGGTTTCAACAATGATTGAACTCGGGACACTCCTCCTTTCGACGAGGAATCAACATTTTGTTTCTTGGTAGCTCTTTCCCACGAAGCTTTCAGATTTAGTATTGGATTTCTTCTTCGTTGGTCTTTATCAGAGCTATGGACGTGTGGAAAAGTCAAGAATAAAATTAACGAATTGTGCAACTAACTAAGAATGTTCAAAGCGTAAATATGAAATCAAACAAGGGTCAATCAGTGAACAAACCATGGAATTTGAGTGGGCTGCAAGTTGGGCCGTTGGGTGGTTGGCTGCTGCTTCTTGCCTTGTGGGTTTTAGGCACATTTGCTAATCTATTTACCATTTTTTTTTCAAATTACACAAATACTACACAGCTATGCTAATAATAATATGCAAATTTGTTGGGTGTTCCTGGGAATACCCAGGCAGCTGGCTGCGTCCGCCAATGGTTGCTTCGGCTGGGGGGCCTCGACACCAAGACTAAATTAGATGGTGGTAGGCCTGATTGTAGAGATTAAAGAACTAGCAAGGCTGAATTTCATTGCTTTCCCAGTTTGTTGTTCACGATGATCATGAAATAAAGTAGTAGCACATGCTCTAGCTAGCAGGAGTAATATGTTCTGTAGAGACAATGGATGTCATCCCCCCATGTATCTTGCCTGGTTGCTGCTGATTTGGCAGCCCGTGAGTAATTAATGGAATGCATTCCAGAGAGAGAGAGAGAGAGAGAGAGAGAGAGAGAGAGAGAGAGAGAGAGAGAGAGAGAGAGAGAGAGAGAGAGAGAGAGAGAGAGAGAGAGAGAGAGAGAGAGAGAGAGAGAGAGAGAGAGAGAGAGAGAGAGAGAGAGAGAGAGAGAGAGAGAGAGAGAGAGAGAGAGAGAGAGAGAGAGAGAGAGAGAGAGAGAGAGAGAGAGAGAGAGAGAGAGAGAGAGAGAGAGAGAGAGAGAGAGAGAGAGAGAGAGAGAGAGAGAGAGAGAGAGAGAGAGAGAGAGAGAGAGAGATTGGAGTGGCAGATCGGGGATGGGAATTTTGATCTGTAGATATAGAAACATTAAAAAAATTATGGTAAATAACGCATGAAGGAAAAAATTCCTATGGCAAATGAGGATTTCACTCTTGATATTTTTAGTTGATATCGTTAAGACAATATTAATTTTTGTTTAAAATATAGGAGGGAGTAATAATTCAGTTACAATCAAACTGAAAAGCTAGCTACAGAAAAAATGCGGCGTTTACGCTAATGTAATGACTAGTAACAGAATAAAATTTTCTTGTGACCAAAAAGCTCTCATGAAAACAGGCAAAACCACCACGGAAATAGGCATTTACCGTGGAGTCTTTTCATGCCTCCCATGAAAATAGACCATCCACGGGAAAATTTTGTTATGTTGTAGTGTGAGAGGCATTAAACAAGAATTTGCTACAAAATCAAAATTATATCATAGTACGATTCATTATTACTATTAAATTCTGCAAGAATATCATAGTAGGACAAATAACGTCAAATCAACGGGGAAGTGACCTTGTTCCAGAAAGGCTATTGCCGCAGACTGTAATTTTGCGACAAGAGTAACCTAGTATAAGCAATGCCCATTAATCAAGAGTGAAAAATATTTATTTGACAGATAAATTAAAGATAGTTTGCATATGAATAAATAAGTGCCATATGGCCAAATAAAACGTAGGCAACCAAAATTAGCAGCCCACATTTATAGGGTTGTCAATAACAATCAAAAAAAGGAACATGAATTGATTGATTGCGTTAATGGCATGCATATCTACCTGGTAAAGATCGATATAAAATGGATGATGTGAGAAAACGATGGCCATTGCTCTGCCCAGCCCATGTACCCATTTCTTTTAGAAAAAAACATAATGATAAAAATGAGGAACAGCGATAGTGGCCTGGTGTGCATGGTGGCCATCGTATTTGTCGTGTTTTTCTGGTTTCTCGCAATACCTATACAGAGTGCGTATATATTACCTTATCTTCTTGACGACCTTGTTCTTAAAGCTAGAGAGAATTTGTTCTGTACCAACAAAATAGGAAGGTGCACCATCGTACGGTTTTTTTTT
>LAPY01001270.1:39902-62290 GCA_000970635.1 Eragrostis tef
ATCCCCGGGCAGCTGGCTGCGTCCGCCAATGGTTGCTTCGGCTGGAGGTCCTCGACACCAAGACTAAATTAGATGGTGGTAGGCCTGATTGTAGAGATTAAAGAACTAGCAAGGCTGAATTTCATTGCTTTCCCAGTTTGTTGTTCACGATGATCATGAAATAAAGTAGTAGCACATGCTCTAGCTAGCAGGAGTAATATGTTCTGTAGAGACAATGGATGTCATCCCCCCATGTATCTTGCCTGGTTGCTGCTGATTTGGCAGCCCGTGAGTAATTAATGGAATGCATTCCAGAGAGAGAGAGAGAGAGAGAGAGAGAGAGAGAGATTGGAGTGGCAGATCGGGGATGGGAATTTTGATCTGATGGTAGATATAGAAACATTAAAAAAATTATGGTAAATAACGCATGAAGGAAAAAATTCCTATGGCAAATGAGGATTTCACTCTTGATATTTTTAGTTGATATCGTTAAGACAATATTAATTTTTGTTTAAAATATAGGAGGGAGTAATAATTCAGTTACAATCAAACTGAAAAGCTAGCTACAGAAAAAATGCGGCGTTTACGCTAATGTAATGACTAGTAACAGAATAAAATTTTCTTGTGACCAAAAAGCTCTCATGAAAACAGGCAAAACCACCACGGAAATAGGCATTTACCGTGGAGTCTTTTCATGCCTCCCATGAAAATAGACCATCCACGGGAAAATTTTGTTATGTTGTAGTGTGAGAGGCATTAAACAAGAATTTGCTACAAAATCAAAATTATATCATAGTACGATTCATTATTACTATTAAATTCTGCAAGAATATCATAGTAGGACAAATAACGTCAAATCAACGGGGAAGTGACCTTGTTCCAGAAAGGCTATTGCCGCAGACTGTAATTTTGCGACAAGAGTAACCTAGTATAAGCAATGCCCATTAATCAAGAGTGAAAAATATTTATTTGACAGATAAATTAAAGATAGTTTGCATATGAATAAATAAGTGCCATATGGCCAAATAAAACGTAGGCAACCAAAATTAGCAGCCCACATTTATAGGGTTGTCAATAACAATCAAAAAAAGGAACATGAATTGATTGATTGCGTTAATGGCATGCATATCTACCTGGTAAAGATCGATATAAAATGGATGATGTGAGAAAACGATGGCCATTGCTCTGCCCAGCCCATGTACCCATTTCTTTTAGAAAAAAACATAATGATAAAAATGAGGAACAGCGATAGTGGCCTGGTGTGCATGGTGGCCATCGTATTTGTCGTGTTTTTCTGGTTTCTCGCAATACCTATACAGAGTGCGTATATATTACCTTATCTTCTTGACGACCTTGTTCTTAAAGCTAGAGAGAATTTGTTCTGTACCAACAAAATAGGAAGGTGCACCATCGTACGGTTTTTTTTTCTTCTTTGTATGATCACATATTATTAGAACTAAGTGGAGCACCACCGACGTATTCAAGCCATTGTACCTTGAAACCCTAATAGGCTTCTACCATGCTGAACATGCTTTTTTTTTTTCATCCCCGTGGATCCAGCTAGCTCTCACATCCTGGTCCCAAAAATAGTTTGTCCAACTTGTATATTGCGCGGGATACTGCAGGCAGCGGATCTATTGCAGTGTGGCCAGTGGCAGTGCTCCATAGGCATATAGCCTCCAAGGGAGTACCAGACTGAGGCGTTGTTTAGATTTCCCTTCAATTTCTTAAAACCTGATTTTTTAGTATGGTTTCTAAAAAATACTGGGTGAGGCTGTTTGGATGCTGGTTTCTTAAAATAAGTAAACCAGCTTTTGGGTAGCTAATAACCAAGCTGTCCATCCATATAAAGGGAGAATGAGGGCAGTCGCAGATAGGGGTAATTATCTCATTTTCTTGGTGGGCAACGGGTCATTAACCAGAGTAAAAACTGACGCTAGCCGGGTTGAGAAAGATTCTTTGTTTTTAGAAACTGGGAAATTGGTTTTTAGAATCCTGTCAAGAAACTGACCGGCCGTTTGGAGGCCCTCCAGTTTCTTGTCCAAACAGGCCCTGAATACTATGGAATGTATATTTTATTGTTGCCAACTTTCATATGGATATTATAGAACAGTAAATTCTGAAACGCCTATAGATTTTTGTGGTGTTTCAAATCTTCTTGCGGTATATTTCAATGCAAGATCCTTTTGTATGTACAAGAAACTTTCTGAAGTTGTGTATTACCAATTATTAATAAAAGCAAAATATTGCAACAGGTTATCCCAAGCTACTGGAGGCCAGGAGTACAGGAAGGAACTACACAAATGGTGTTACCAACACAAATTCAAATGTTACTGTGTCCAACATCACGTCACTAGACGACAAGTTCACCTTAAAATTTTGCACATCGGATGTTTGTGTGAATTTTAACACAAGTTTAAGTGCATTTACTTGCTACTGCTGCCAGCAAAGTCGAGATTGTTACAAAACACGCGACGAGTGCAAGCACAACTGCCCAGAGTGCAACCCTGAATGTCCGCTGTAGCCACTACTCGTACAATGTAGTTTGTGATTCCAAAATAATGAGCAGAAGACATGAATAAATAAGAAGTGTTGTTGTTATCTATTATCATTTCCTCAGCCAAGTTAGAAAATCGGCCATCGCTGCATCGCAGAGAGACGTCACCGGCCCGCCAGCGTAGCCGAATGTGCACTTTGAATCGACCCACGCTTTTGCTGAATTAAAAAACCACAAGCACCTACTTTGCAAAACATGCATGCATCTCGAGCTCATGTCTGTGTTGCCATGCCGCAGAGATCGGACACCACCAGCCCTCACGCTCTTATGTCATTGTCACCAGTCTCATTGTCATTATCACATATGATACGGTGGTCTTTAGCATGTCGCCGCTAGTGATCTCTTCGCTTGCACCATGGTATGTTCACCCTCTAAGGGAACTGTCCGTCTGCCTCCAAGGACTATCCGTCATGTCATGCCATGTTAGCACATAATCAGCATAAATAGCACAAAGTAGTCATTCATCTTGTGCTATACAATGAGGAGGGCTTGCAAACAATAACACATGCACAAGTGATCAGATTAGTGTGCAATTATTGTAAAACCTTTTAGTGTTCTCTGAATTCAGATTGGGCTGGTCACGGGCTGAAGTGCAAAGGGACTCAGAAATCTGTCAGAGGAGCCAAAAAGAGTAATATGGAGCTTTCTTCTGTTGATTTTGTAGAATACTACGTGAGCATTTTTGTACTAAACTACGTGATACCATGTATTGTTATTGAAGTTTATCTCTTCACGACATGGTGTAACAGTGATGTACATTAAAGAGTGATATAAAGTTTCAGTTTCTCTATTGTTGTCACAGATGTATGGCCACTGTAAGTGCAGAACGCATTAATACGATTGGGAAAAAAATACTCTCCAGAATTATAAAAAGAAATCACCCAAAAATAGAAAAAAATAAATACAATACAAATATATTTTATTTCCAAATCTAGAAATAATTCGCTGAGAGTATCATATGGTCGGGGAACGACATATGTCTTTGTCAGCCTGGTTGTGAGATACTGAGCGTGAACTATGAGGATTTCTACCTTTGGAACTTGATGGCTCATGGTACAATCGGTGATTGGTCGAATCCCCGACCACGAGTGTTTGAGAGGGAATGGACGAGGGTGTACGCTCGGCTATTCAATTTCCCAAGTGTACAAATGGATGGGGTTTTGAAACGCACCAACATTGTTAAGATTCTAGTAGTGGGAGGAAGAAGTAAAAACCACAAGACCAACGGTTCCATTTCAAACTTCCACTATAATCATTAATGGTTAGAATGGAGACTTCTCTAAAAGCTTTAGAGGATTAGAACATTAGGAATATCTAATAAGAAGAGACAAAACAAAGGCAACATATACCCTGCCTCCATTGGTAAACAGCTCATAACTCTGAAACCACAGAACCACGGTGCAAGAAATTTGATAGGCAAGCAGTGCAATGAATTCTTCAGAGACTGAACCAAATTTTGACTCAATCCTTTGTCTACCCAAATAAACCGTCTAGCTCTACTAGCTAGTATAGTATTCGGTAGTGTTGGATTAGGTTTGCTTGCCTCATCGGAGTTGATGGAGGCTGAGCTCTTTTGTGCTGGCGGAGCTCACATCGGCGGCGGGGACGGCCAAATCTGGTGCGTTCTTCTGCTACAGCTCCTGGTCCCCATGGTCTTGTCGACTTGGATGAGAGACTGAACCAAATTTTGACTCAATCCTTTGTCTACCCAAATAAACCGTCTAGCTCTACTAGCTAGTATAGTATTCGGTAGTGTTGGATTAGGTTTGCTTGCCTCATCGGAGTTGATGGAGGCTGAGCTCTTTTGTGCTGGCGGAGCTCACATCGGCGACGGCGACGGCCAAACTCCGGTGCGTTATTCTGCTGCAGCTCATTGTCCCCAAGACCCCAACGTCTCCTCGACTCGGGTGATTTTCTTCCCTCACGAAGGTCGTCGCCGGCGATGCGTTTGGCCGGGATGGAGGCCTGAGGTGGTGTCTCTGTCTCCTACCTTCGTGTAGGGATTGAGAATCTTGTTCTGGTTTGCCGGTCGGTTTGACGGCAGATCTAGAGCGATGGTTTGGCAGTCTAGCTCGATGGTGGCTGCTTGTTTGTCCAGTTCGTGTGCGGCTGGGCAAAGGAAGGGCAGCAGATCTGGCCTCGTCACTCGCGAGTCGGCGGCGTCTAGGCGAGGTCAGCGCGGTGGTGTCGGCATCGGCGTGGCCCAGGCCACGTCTGCTGCTCCGATGGCTTCCAGAGGGTGGGTACAAATATATTTTATTTCCAAATCTAGAAATAATTCGCTGAGAGTATCATATGGTCGGGGAACGACATATGTCTTTGTCAGCCTGGTTGTGAGATACTGAGCGTGAACTATGAGGATTTCTACCTTTGGAACTTGATGGCTCATGGTACAATCGGTGATTGGTCGAATCCCCGACCACGAGTGTTTGAGAGGGAATGGACGAGGGTGTACGCTCGGCTATTCAATTTCCCAAGTGTACAAATGGATGGGGTTTTGAAACGCACCAACATTGTTAAGATTCTAGTAGTGGGAGGAAGAAGTAAAAACCACAAGACCAACGGTTCCATTTCAAACTTCCACTATAATCATTAATGGTTAGAATGGAGACTTCTCTAAAAGCTTTAGAGGATTAGAACATTAGGAATATCTAATAAGAAGAGACAAAACAAAGGCAACATATACCCTGCCTCCATTGGTAAACAGCTCATAACTCTGAAACCACAGAACCACGGTGCAAGAAATTTGATAGGCAAGCAGTGCAATGAATTCTTCAGAGACTGAACCAAATTTTGACTCAATCCTTTGTCTACCCAAATAAACCGTCTAGCTCTACTAGCTAGTATAGTATTCGGTAGTGTTGGATTAGGTTTGCTTGCCTCATCGGAGTTGATGGAGGCTGAGCTCTTTTGTGCTGGCGGAGCTCACATCGGCGACGGCGACGGCCAAACTCCGGTGCGTTATTCTGCTGCAGCTCATTGTCCCCAAGACCCCAACGTCTCCTCGACTCGGGTGATTTTCTTCCCTCACGAAGGTCGTCGCCGGCGATGCGTTTGGCCGGGATGGAGGCCTGAGGTGGTGTCTCTGTCTCCTACCTTCGTGTAGGGATTGAGAATCTTGTTCTGGTTTGCCGGTCGGTTTGACGGCAGATCTAGAGCGATGGTTTGGCAGTCTAGCTCGATGGTGGCTGCTTGTTTGTCCAGTTCGTGTGCGGCTGGGCAAAGGAAGGGCAGCAGATCTGGCCTCGTCACTCGCGAGTCGGCGGCGTCTAGGCGAGGTCAGCGCGGTGGTGTCGGCATCGGCGTGGCCCAGGCCACGTCTGCTGCTCCGATGGCTTCCAGAGGTTGGATTGTAGTTTCCATCTTTTGTAGGGGTTGTAATGCAAGTGTGTCATGTCGTTCGTGGATCATCTATGCAAGCGAATGTGACTTCTCGTCGCGCTGGAGCGTGATGGTTTCGACACTATCTGAAAAAGAGAAACTGAGTGTAGTTGTAAGACCGGGTGCATACGTGGGTGTATGTAAGTATGCGTTGAAGTGATATGCGCGTAAACAAGTACTACAACTGATTCTAGTATGAGAGCCTTAAAAAAATTTTAAAAATTAAACCGTCTACCAAATATTCTCTTAGTGTATGTGTCGCACGCTCTTGTTGGCCTGCCCCAGCATGGAAATATGTTTCCTTTATTTACTTATTTAGGGGTCCTTTGGAATGGAGGAAAAACATAGAATTTTTGTAGGATTCGTTTCCTATGGAATTTTTTCCTTCACACATCCTATGGTTCACAGGAAAGAGAAAGGAAAAATTTGAGAGGATTTCATTCTTGGAAACTTTTCCTGGCGCGAAAGGAAAGCACTCGCTGCTCCTTCCATTGGCGCTAATTTTAGTGCCTGTTGCGATGAGACGGAAGCAAATCGCCAATCCCCATCATCAGTTCCTCACAAAGCAGCAGCGGCACCTCAATCCAAAAGGATTCATGCAGGCCAAGCCTTCACAGCTCGTGGGGCTGCTCGAGTACGTCGCGCTTGGACGGGCACCGCGCGGCGGCAACGGCGGAGTTGAGGTCGCGAGAGACGGCGGGCTATTGACCTACAGATAGCGAGAAGGAGCAGCCACTCCACTCGACGAGGCGATGGTGGTTGAGATGGTCGCCGCCGCCGTGCTCCAACAAGAAGAGAGCACTGTCGTTCTGCACGGCTCGATAGAGATGGAGCTCGAACTGGGTAGACAAGAATAGCTAGCCGGAGGGGATAAGATTAGGCTTAGCTAGCCCCACCTGTAAGTGGCGTTCTTTTGTTGAAGAATATAATAATGAAATCATTATGTGATGTTAGTTATACATCTAAAAAGAAATCTGATATTCTGAATTAATATCAGAACTTTTTTTATCTTATCAGATGATGGCTAAGATCAACATCTCTCTTAATAGTCATGCATGCACCCGGTTGCTTTACAATATCTAGTATATCAAGCCATTGCTAGTTCAAATTCAAAATGTGTTAACTGTATCATGCAGATTCCTTTGTTTTTTCCTATAGAGCTACCAAAAGATTTCTTCTCCCAAATCCTACGTTTTCATATCCCATAGAATTGAAAAAAACATGTCACCTTGATTCTTGCGTTTTTTTATTCCTACGTTTTTTCTATCCTGTGCTGAGCCCTTAGAGGTGAGGAGATATGATGGGCAGATCATCACAGTGTCCGCAGCTATTTCTTCAGCAACAATTACAATATTCGCAGTTGCTGTATCTTTTTCCTCCAAATTGATAATCCCCCGTATACTCATCATCCAACAGACCCCAGTCTATCCACATCACACGGACTACTCTGCTCTACTCTGCTCCTCCACCTACTGAATACCGTCTCTAAATCCAAATCATGGCTCTTGATACCACTAGTTATACAGTAGAATAGCAACCCTCCCTCCTCTCATAGAGTCGAAGAGCCCTTTCGGCCACCCAACTCCTCAACGCCCTGCATCGCAGGAGCAGGATCCGCCCGTTCGACTTCCACATGCTGGAACACATTGGTGACTCACCTACCGTCTGCCGCTACCACCATGCAATATGCGTCAACTGAAGCCAGAAAGACCCCCACGACAGGCACTGACCAGGCAATTTTCATAATTTTAACCGCTTCATTCAAATAGCCTTGCCTGATAGAACAAAAATATGAACAAGTTAAAATAACTCCACTTACACAGCACGTATACAGGCCGCATAAACAAAATTCAAACTTCGCTCACATCCCAGTAGACGTGACAACTGTAAGCTAATACTACAAGATTCTCCATGTGTGGAACGGGAACAAAAAAGACGATTAACTCAGGAACTAGCACTAGTCCTCTTATTTCTGCTGGCCAGATTCAACTGGGTCTTCAACTATCTCAGCTTCGAGTGGCTCCGAGCTGACAGGCGTGGCAGGTTGCTGGCTCTGATTGGCAGGTTGTGCCTGCGATGACCATTTGTTGCCGATGGCTGAACTCATCATCTCGTATATCTTACTGCTGAGCTCAGTTGGGTTATCAGGCTGCAATGTCATAAAGCAGACATGAGATGATTGTCGAAAGAGGAATGGATTTTTGGATTAACAGTGTAAGAAAAACAGGCAACAGCAGGAATACAAAGAACTTGCAGAATCAGAAAAAACTAAAAGAAAAAAATCCTAAGCTGTACACATCGGTTCCAAATCTGTATACAACGACTATATGGCCAAAACAGGGACACCTTGGGCAAATGTTACAGTGACCATTACTTAGAGACGTTCCAAGAAACATGAGTAACTTTTGTCTTGATCACCATTCATCAGACCTTTTTTTTTTTCATAGAAAGGCTACTCGCAATAAGAGTGAGTGCGAGTCATTTATAAAAGAAGTCATACAATGTTTCACTTCATCTTACCATTATTATGTTTTTTGAGACAATCATTACACTGATTTTATTTCATTTTATTTTGTTATAAAAATGTTCATGTTATTAGTCAGGTTTCTAAACAGTTGACACAAGTTTCCTCAATAATGCGTATGAGATGGACAGTAACACAGGTGTGCCCAATTACTCACCGAAAAGCCACTAGAGATCATAGAAGTTTCGAAGAGGATATCGACAGCCTTCAGTGCCTCCGGGTCATCCGGGTTGCTTCTGCACGCAACCTGTGTTCCAAAGAGAAAAAATACATTAGAATACACATTCAGTTTAAGGTAAAAAACTATCATCACAATAACAAGGCAGATATCAACTTTCTAAAATATAAACCACTCTTAGAACTTCTGATATGTAATACAGGAATGCGGTCATCACAGTATTTCGAGCACAATGTCGGCAGGCAAGTACTTACATTCAAGCCCTTGATAATTTCGTGCTCTGGGTTAATTTCAAATACTTTCCTTGATCGCATGAAATCCAAAGATGATGTATCACCCATAGACTGGGCCCTCATCAACCTGTTAATCAACAGTATCGAATTGATAACAAATTAAATTAAAGTGTCTTGTGAACATGGAAAATTACCACAAATTTACAAAAGAAACTAACCTCTCCATATTGGCTGACCAACCAAACTTCGCTGCAACAAGAACACATGGTGATGAGCTGAGACGGTTAGAAATGTCAACCCGCACAACCTTATCGCCCAAACGTTTCTTGATCCAGTCACAAGTTTGGCTGTACTCCTGCTTGATCTCCTTCTCTTTTTCCTCGTTCTTATCACCTGAAGTATTTTTGCAAATCACATTAAGAATTAAGAAAAAATGCATCCTTATGATAAAAAAATAGTTTTCTCACTCATGCAAAAGTAACATTGCATGCAAATTGCCAAATTACTTCTACAAGACAGCACTGTTGCTCATCGAATGAATCCAACCTTCCAAAAATCTCATTACTTTTCAATTTATAAAATAAATGGTGCATGTGGATTGTAAAAGAAATAACAATTCTTGCCAGAACGAAGGCAGGTATATATCATGTCGTGGGACTTGTCATTATTAAATTGACAAAACTGAAATTAGCGGTTAGCCATTCATACCTAAGTCCAAGTCTTCCTTGCTAATGTCCACAAACTTCTTATCCTTGTAGGAGTTCAGATTCTGAATGGCCACTTCATCCATAGGATCAACTAAAAGCAGAACCTGCCAGAAAGGTAACAACAGTTTCAAAGTTAGAACAACCAACAGATTCATTCCATTTCTAATACAATGGACATTCTACTAGTGATCATGTTTTCATTCTCATGCCAACAGAAATTGCAAGAAAGTTGTTTTTTAACCTGTAATCCTTTCAAAGAAAGGTACCACCTAGATGTCTATGATAGAGGATGGTAGGAAAAACTGAACTACACCAAAATATTGCCACGTTTTATTCATATCTGAGCAAAGACCACGGATTGATGTTCCAGAACTCTTGATGTAGGATTGGAAGTAATTGACCCCGCAACTTTATAGTTGCAACAATTCTGCAGCCTATCGGCTTCTTTACTTAGGCACATTAGTTGCCCAACATGTCAATTTGAGGCCCCAAGTTATGAAACTTGATGAGTGACCCGGGTGCCAAAGGGTAATCCAGCCATCATTCATGGCAATATTTGGCATGTATAGATTGAATCCATCCAATATCAGAAACAGTAAAACCTAAAAGAAAGTAAAAAATATGCCATTTCATACCTCATACTCTTTCTCAGTGAGCCTCTCTAAGAATGGAGCATTTTTAGCACTACTCAGACTGTCTGCAGCAATAAAGTAAATGTCCTTTTGCTCAGGTTTCATGTTTTCCACATACTCATCCAAGCTTATCAATTCCTCATTGCTCTGAGACGAAAAGAAACGCAGCAAAGGAGCAATCCTCTTGTGGTTTTCCTTGTCTTCCATGCATCCCAGCTTTAAGAATTTGCCATAGTTCTCCCAGAATCTTTCGTAGTCCTGTAGTAAATTTCAGATGGAGAAGATGAATAAATGAATAAGGAGATAACAAAGGCACCAAATCAACAAGAAGGAACAAAAGAAAAATCTTACATCTCTATTTTCACTGCACGAAATGCCAAGTATCATATCAAAGGCCTTCCTCACCAATCTCTTTCTCATTATACGCACCTGTGAAGTGATAAGAGCAAGGGATAAAACAAGTTCATGAGGTCCTACTGCTCAAAACAAAGACACAATAAGAAAACTCTGGTCAAGTAACTCACAATTCGACTTTCTTGAAGGATCTCACGAGAAACGTTGAGTGGAAGGTCATTAGAATCAACAACACCCTTCACAAAGCTCAAATATCTTGGAAACTGTAAACCACATGTCACGGTATTAGATTTACTTAGTTGCATATTCTTTTATGGAAACTGTAATATAACTTTGGGCTTACCAGTTCACCGTCAAAATCATCTGATATGAACACACGCTTAACATAAAGCCTGATATTCTTCGTCTTCCTATCAGTTATGTCTTCCTTCTTTGTAGCAGGAACAAAAAGAATGGATCTGAATTCCACCTCACCCTGCATCAAGTAGATTAAGTAAGATGAGTTGCATGGAAGATGCATGTCATGTTGCCGCCTAAGCAAGGATCACTAAATCACACAATTCACCACGCAAACATGAACCGTATCAGGCTGGCAGGTTGGGCTGGGGTGGGGGTAAAAGAGATTAGAGATACCAGAAATACAAACAACAAATAATAAATTTGTATGTGAGAACATAAATCACATTGTATCTATTTCTCTAGAGTAAGTTATTCCAGCGCATCACCTACGAGCCAACTGCAGATACATGCAACGCGTAATGGACGGACAAACCACAGCTACAATCTCACAGGCCACAAACAGCCTCTGGCTGATGGTGGATTACTATTGCCAGAACACAGAACATGCCAAATAAAGGTCTACGAATAATGATCCTACTCATCAACTGGGAATCATGGAATGAAAGAAATGCGAGGATCTTCCGGCACAAAGAGCTTGTGGTGAACTTGTTAGTCGCAAAGATCAAAGACAAAGTTGGGATATGGAGTATGGCAGGAGCAAAACATTGGCACAGCTCATTTCGAAATAGTATTTGTAGAGCCTTTATCCTAATTTATGTTTTGTAAGCTAGAAGCATCCATGGGCTCTAGGCTGTATAATTTCTTCTTTAATTAATGAAATTGGGCACCGTCTTGTGCCGGTTTGTTCAAACAAAGAGAAGATAATGAATTTTTTTCTTTAATCTCATGTCAGAAGTTATGGACTGTGAAATGTGACAGTACAATAAGAGTTTGATCAATTAGTGCACCAGTCTCGTGCCGGTTTGTTCAAACAAAGAGAAGTTAATGAATTTTTTTCTTTAATCTCATGTCAGAAGTTATGGACTGTGAAATGTGACAGTACAATAAGAGTTTGATCAATTAGTTGTGCACTGTGTGCCAGCGCATATCATCAAAGTGGTTGCACATATAATGATGAGGTCTAAACCAGCCAGGATAAACAATCATGAAAAAATAAATAAACAAAAGGCAACCAATCAAAGACATACCTCTGTAGTGAAGTGTGAGGACGCTAATGGATCCAAGTATTCATTGAAGGTTTTCTTGTAAAATTCATTGTACTCCTCAGTTGAAACCTCTTTAGGGTTCCGAAGCTGCAGCACAGAGGAACATGAGGCTCGGGCACTCATACAATTGAAAGCATAGGTGCTTGACTTACTCAAACTATCAACAAATTAATCAAACTCTCAACAGCAAATGAAAAGAAAAAGATCTTACCCAGATGGGTTGGGTTTCATTTGTAAGCTCCCAATCCCAATACTTCTCCACAACAGTTTTTGTCTTTTTCTTAGCCTGGTGATGATGCCATAATCTCGGTAAGATACAACAACAGAATTTTCTTTATAATAAAGTTACCCAGCAGTTGCAGCTACTTTTAAAGGTACCTCAGTTTTAGTTTCAGCGTCACCTTCCTTATTAGATTCTGCTGGATCCTCATCAACCTCAACCTAGAAACTCCAACAGATGCCTAGCTTAAGTAACCTCATTGCTCAAAAAATAAACTACAGAAGAAATAGGGATATTAACCTCTTTTGTGAAGCCTTTCTCTTGCCACGTGTAAATGGGAAAGGAAACAAACTGAGAGTAGTTCTTCACAAGTTTTTGGATCCTCTCAGGGTGAGCAAAACCTTTGTCATCACGCTGATAAAAGCAAACATGACGGTTAACAACTGGAAATATAGAAAAAAAATAAATAGAATAAGCTTCTCAGCACAGATACCTTAAGGTAGAGAGTAAGACGAGTTCCCCTAGGAATGAGCTTTTCTGGGTCAGTTTCCTCTCTTACAGTGTAAGAATTAGAATCTGCTTCGCCTTCCCAAACATACTGCTTGTCTGATGTAAGAACTAGAATCCGCTTCGCCTTCCCAAACATACTGCTTGTCTGATTTAGGGCTCTTTGTTGACACAGCAACCTATAATTTAGATAAAAAGGCATCCATGTAACATCAACAAGTCAAGGGTATTATACAAATACAGCAGCTAACGGCAATAGGATGAAAACAATGTTTGCTCATTATCAATGAATACTTGAAACAAACATGTAACACCATACCTTATCTGCAACAAGGAATGCAGAATAAAAACCAACACCAAATTGGCCAATTAAGTTACTGTCCATGCCCGCTTCTTGACTCTCCTGTTTTACAGTACAGTTAAAATCATGAATATGGGCGTGTGGCAGAAATTCAAAGGCAGAAAGAGAACATATGTAGGATCTCACCTTCAGTGCCTTCAGGAACTTGGCAGTACCACTACTTGCAATAGTCCCAAGCGACTCAACTAGTTCTTGCCTCGTCATACCAATCCCAGTATCACTGGAGGAGAGCCAATGCAGCCAATAATGGAAATCATTTCCCAATAAAGAAACTACCGATATATAGCCTATAAGTTTAAAGTCTCTAGTACTTACGTAATTGTTATTATTCCATTATCCTTGTCTGTTTGGATGCGAATGGCAAGTTCAGGACCATCCTTCAGAAGATCAGGATCAGTCACACTCAAATAACGCAACTTATCAAGTGCATCACTAGCATTGCTGCAATAAAAATAATGACACAATAAAAAATCACATTAGTGAGATCAAACTTAAATCCACAGTGCAGACATTACATAGAACCTGGTAACAGCTTGCAGTACTTATTTTTAGAAAAAAGGAACAGCAGAATTACTCCGTGAATCACGAGCGTCCAAAGAAATTACAGAAAAATACTAAACGAAACAATTTCTGTCCTGGTTTGTCACCCACCTGACCAACTCACGAAGGAAAACTTCCTTGTTACTGTACAAGCTGTGCACGATCAAATCCATGAGCCTATTGACCTGCGCATTGTACAAACACCAAATGCATAATTTAGCTCTCAGCATTTACAAAGAGATTTTTCTTCACACATTGACAAAAAGATGATCAATAGATACCTCGGCCTGGTACTCGTATTTCTCAGCCGTTGGCGTGTCTGACGAGTCAACAGCAGCAGCGCTCGATTCATATCGTCTCCCAATGAGGGCACCATCCATCAGCTTGAGGGACGCCACATTACCGGCTCCAGTAACCTTGGACCCTGCAAGCGCAGACAGCAACCTCTTCTGGGACTGAGGCACCCCAGACGCACCATTGCTCACCTGAGATCAAACAACAGAGCAGTTAAGTATAACACAGCTGCTAATGCCCTCAGAGCAATTCGGACAACTAAATTTAGAAATAAATCACTTTTCTCCTCTATGAAAAATTTAACACGGCCACATTTCACACCCAATTCAGTCACTGCAACCACATGACCAATGACGTGGCGCATCAGATCAATACCCAGGACTAAACTCAAGCAACAATTGAACTAGTAACTAACTAACTAGCACCGCACCACCGAGGCCGACTCAAAACGAAGATCCCAATTCGCCGATTTAGCGCGAACTGGAACCGGTTCACCAGCTGAAGCTCACTCGCCTCTCCACGCCTCCCTATAATCCAGACCAACAAACAGGCACTAGCTAGCGGGCCCACACTCACCGGGCGATGCGGCGCCGAGGCGGCGTCGCCGGGGACCACGGAGGCGGCGCCGGCGGCTGCGCCGCTTGTCACCCACCTGACCAACTCACGAAGGAAAACTTCCTTGTTACTGTACAAGCTGTGCACGATCAAATCCATGAGCCTATTGACCTGCGCATTGTACAAACACCAAATGCATAATTTAGCTCTCAGCATTTACAAAGAGATTTTTCTTCACACATTGACAAAAAGATGATCAATAGATACCTCGGCCTGGTACTCGTATTTCTCAGCCGTTGGCGTGTCTGACGAGTCAACAGCAGCAGCGCTCGATTCATATCGTCTGCCAATGAGGGCACCATCCATCAGCTTGAGGGACGCCACATTACCGGCTCCAGTAACCTTGGACCCTGCAAGCGCAGACAGCAACCTCTTCTGGGACTGAGGCACCCCAGACGCACCATTGCTCACCTGAGATCAAACAACAGAGCAGTTAAGTATAACACAGCTGCTAATGCCCTCAGAGCAATTCGGACAACTAAATTTAGAAATAAATCACTTTTCTCCTCTATGAAAAATTTAACACGGCCACATTTCACACCCAATTCAGTCACTGCAACCACATGACCAATGACGTGGCGCATCAGATCAATACCCAGGACTAAACTCAAGCAACAATTGAACTAGTAACTAACTAACTAGCACCGCACCACCGAGGCCGACTCAAAACGAAGATCCCAATTCGCCGATTTAGCGCGAACTGGAACCGGTTCACCAGCTGAAGCTCACTCGCCTCTCCACGCCTCCCTATAATCCAGACCAACAAACAGGCACTAGCTAGCGGGCCCACACTCACCGGGCGATGCGGCGCCGAGGCGGCGTCGCCGGGGACCACGGAGGCGGCGCCGGCGGCCGCGCGGCGACGGGCGGCGGCGCAGAGGGATCGCCTCGACGCCCCCAGCATCTTCAAGCTCCTTCAACCACGCCGAGGACGGAGGGCTGCGAGAGCTTCCGCGCGCGGAAGCAGCGGCGAGCGAGCGCAGAGGACGACTACGCGAGGGTTTAGCAAAGGAGGCGTAGGGTTTAGGGGAGCGCGGGGGAGATGGGGAGGGAGGTGTATAAATGGCGTGCGCCTTGCGGGGCAAGAAGAAGATGGGTGCGAGCCGCTGACGAGATGGTCCCACTTGTGGGGTAGAGATGTCAGTAGACGAGTTGGCGAAGCGTGGGCCGTGTTGCCTGGTGTGTATAGCAGTTTGGGAAGAAGTTTCTGGAGCGCGAGGGTGGAAGAAAATGCTGCGGAGCAGCAGTGGAATGTGCGATATTAACTGACAGATGGGGTCAACGTAAGGACGGGTTAGTTTGTGGCCCACATGCAGTGAGCGAAGTAGTAGACTTCCCCTGGTCCGGGTTTTCGCCGGATAAAGCCCTGGAAGGTGCCATGTGGTTGCGGCCAATGACATGTGGGTCTACCAGATACTGTGTGGCTGGATTTTGCGCTGCTCGGAAGGTTCTGGATAGTGGAGAGGCTACGCAGATTATTATTTTTTGAACGGCTAACGTGCAACCGCGACTCCTACATCATACGGAGAGCACACGTGAAACCACCGTTTTCCTACCTCAATGACATGTGGGGTCCACTCCTCTTTCGACTAAACTAGGATTCTCTGGACAGAAAATGTCGATCACATAACAAAATAAGCAGCATCTGGGGTTTTCATGGCAGATAATGAAAGTCTGGACCAATTTTGGCAAGAAAAACACTAGGGGAGATTTGCAAGAAGCAGATCTTACATGGACCATCTGCACAGCATATGTATCTTTCTTTTGTCTACATTAGGTTACTATTCCAAACCTATATATGAAGAACAACAGACCTAGTACAGGGTGTACATTGTCGAGCATACTGCTCAAACAAAAACAGCTTTCAGACCACTTTAAGGCCAGCACACCATGGTGTGCGCGCAGGGTATCTCCAATGGAGCTGGAGGAGAATGGCAAGGTGGATGGTGAGAAGTGTTTGTCGTTACGGTTCCAACTTCAAGGAGACCACCCGTGACTGCCGGTTCCGCTTGGCTGCCCTCACAAACACCACTGAGAGACATGACGGCGCCCACCATGGCCTGCGGACTTCTTGCTCCCCTTTCAGGCAGGCAACTGGAAATTGATTTAACAATGCAGTTAAAAAAAATATTTAGATATCAGACTTACGGTTTCAAAGATTGTAAATATTAGCATGACATCTGAAAACTGTAAACAGAAAACATACAGATAGCTCATTAAAGCATGCCTAGATATCTAGCAAAGTTATCCAATAGAATACTACTTGATAGCAGTATATCTCGGACTCAAATCTTACATCTTGCTATGCCAAACAACACTGGGTTCACACATTCAGCACCACAAAACAGTAAAATTGAAAATATTAGCTCCAATCATACTCATTCCTTGAGTCATGTCCTTATTTCCCCAGCAGCCAGCACAACATTCAAAATAGACAGGTTCGAGGTGTACTGTATTCTTGAAGTGAGTAGTACTAATGCCTTAGCTGATCTTTGAAAAGTACTCCCCAAGTCTGATCTACTTGTTTTCATGTAAGGTGAGAAGTCAATATTCTTCATCAATTATTTCCACCATGTGACAAGTCAATATACTTTTATGTATAGTAGCAGTGAAACTATTGAGTGTTTGGCATCTTCTAGGATGCCATCTATTTTGGATCAGAAGTAACGCCGCATATGTTTGATGATGGAGGAATGAAGCGACTGACATCAAGTTGGCAACAATACTATCTATGCATAAACCTTTGCAAACTGCAGCTCATCCTAGATACGAAAGACTAAAGAACAGAATTGCACAAACCTTTAATGCGCCTCAACTCTTTGCACAGTGTGATAAAGTCTCCCCATTTCATATGGCATCGTCTGATAAACCTCAGAATTTGCTCGGTAGTAAACATGGATAGGCTTTCAAGATATTCTCCATTGACACCATTTTCTTCAAAAACTTGTCTATAGCTACCAAGATTTATTTCTTCCAGCCATAATCCAACATCCTGAAAGAACATAAAGATCTTATTAGGTGACCAATCAAGCATCTTGTGGTGAAAAGTTAGCCATTAAATATTGCATTTGACCCTACCAGCAGTAACCATAGTAAAAGCACTGTACTGGTCAAAACATGGGTTAAAAATAATAAAGCCTAACCAAAGACACAATTCTAGAGTAGATATTCACTGAAGTCAATGGACTAAATGGAACTAGTCTGCAACCAGATTTGCAAAATGAAAGACCAATAGCAAAACGAGGCAAAAGCACGAGTGAAAACGCAACTTAATCATTCGACTTGTAAAATTACAATGAGAAAAGATCCCAATTTCTGAGATGGGCCATAACTTAAATGCCTCAAAGACACAAATGAAAAAACCAACATTAAGGCAAACTTCTACAAAATCCAACAATGCATCCAAGCCCTTTATAAAGTGTTCAGTGCATATATGATACATCTAAATCGATTGCTGTTGCAAGAAATGAGATTAAAATGAAATCAAACATAGACGATCAAGATCACCCACAAGCTCTGCCAATAACCCAACCCCATTCTAGCCTGGGGCAGACTGATCTAACACAGCCTAATACCATCTAAACTTGACACAGGATCAACCTAGCCTTAGCCTCAGCCAAGCCCTGTCCAAACCTGTTATAGTGTACATCTTAGCTCAGAAAATGATCAAGAAACGATATCACCTCAACTATCCCGTGGTCAATTAAAATAGTATAATGACAATGATTAAAAATGTGGCATAAAAATGATGCTCAATTTGCCAATTTTAGATGATATATAAGGAGGACCAAATATCAAACCCAAGCAACAGTTTGCCAAGTTTTTCATTAAGCACTATTTGTCACCAAAGAATAGTAGGTCATTCAAGAAGTGTTACAAATTGCTGAAACCATTTATCCCTTATTTAAAGTTCTGCTACACCATCAAGCAAAATTCAAACATATCAGATTATCCAAACAAAATTCACCCACCCATTGAGAGGTGGCTAGCTCCAATCACACTCTTTCCTTGTATCATGTCCTTGTTTCCCCAATAGCTGGCACAACATTCAAAATAGACAGGTCCATATGTGTACTCTATTCTTGAAGTGAGTATTAATATCTTAACTGATCTTTAAGGTGACATGTCAATATACGTTACCAATTATTTCCACCAAGTGCCAAATCAATATACTTTTATATATAGAAGCAGTCAAAGTATTGAGTGTTTGGCAATATAGGATTCTGTCTATTTTGGATCAGAGGTATTGTGGCATGTGTTTCATGATGGAGACATGAAGCAACTGTCATCAAGTAGGCAATGATACTATTCATTTGCCTTCTGCGAACTTCTTAGCTCAGCCAATGTTGATACAAATGACTAGAAAGCAGAATACACAAACCTTTAATGCGCCTCAGCTCTTTGCACAGTGTGATGAAGTCTCCCCATTTCATATGGCATCGTCTAATAAACCGAAGAATTTGCTCAGTAGTAAACATGGATAGGCTTTCAAGATATTCTCCATTGACACCGTTTTCTTCAAAAACTTGCCTGTAGCTACCAAGATTTATTTCTTCAAGCCATAATCCAACATCCTGAAAGAAAATAAATATGTTATTAGGTGACTAATAAAACATCTTGTGGTGAAAAGTTAGCAGTAGCCATGCTAAGCTAAAAAGTACTGTACCGATCAAAATGTTGATTAAAAATAATAAAGCCTAACCAAAGATACAAATCTACAGTAGATGCTCACTGAATTCAAGGACCAAATGGAACTAATCTGCAACCAAATTTGCAGAATGAAAGACCAATAGCAAAATGAGACAAGCACAAGTGGAAAAGCAACTTAATCATTTGACTCAGAAAACTTACAATGAGAAAAGATCCCAATGTCTAAGATGGGCCATAAATAAATATCTCAAAGGCCCAAATAAAAAAAGCAACATAAAGGCAAACTTCTACAAAATCCAACAATGCTCCAACAAACGAAAAGCGCAATACCCTAGTCATTTAACCATTTATAAAGTGTTCAGTGCACATATCTATAAACGATTGCTGCTGCAAGAAATGGATAAAATGAAAGCAAACATAGACGATGTAGCAAGGTCACCCACAAATAAGCCTTGCCAATAACCCAACCCCATTCTAGGGGCAACCAAATCTAACAGAGCCTGAGACCATCTAAACTTGACACAGGCTCAACCTAGCCTTAGCCTCAACCAGGCCCTACCTCAAGTCAAAACCCTTATAGCATATGGCTTAGCTCAGAATATGATCAAGAAACGGTATCACCTCAACCATCACGTGGTCAATACAAGTAGTAAATAGCAAGATAATTACAATGATTACAATGTGACATAAAAATGATCCTCAGTTTGCAGTCAAGTTTGATAGATGAGAGAGAAAAAAAAACAAGTCCATGCAACACTTTGCCAAGCTTTTCATTAAGTACTATTCGTCACCTAAGAATAGTAGGCCCTTCGAGAAGTGTTACAACCTGCTGAAACATTTTTTCCCTTATTTAAAGTTGTGTGGCTGACATCAATTAGTCTGATATTCCATCAAGTAAAATTCAAACATGTCAAATTATCCAAGCAAAATTCACCCACCTTTGAGAAGTGGCTGGTTAACAATAAACATCACTAGATTCCTGGAGATTCTGACCACCCACTCATTGAAGTGTAGTAAAGGATGACTATTGGGTTTATATTAGCCTCGAAATAATCATTTTATAACTATTAAAACACAGTGGACTTACATTCAGCTAAAAATAATTCACAAATGCGTTTGTATAGGTACCAAGAGTACATCAGATAAGTGAACTTCACATGATAGTATATCATATATCGGGTACTAAGTCCAGGTGACACTCCAACAAGAACAACATTCTCACATAACTTGATAAAAGATGCCTAGGTTATGATAGGCTCTCTAGTACCCAAGTTCCGGTTTATGAAAACAAAAGATTCCAGGGATGATATAGGATGCATAAATTGTTTTTTGAAAAATCTAATTAATAAGAAGTTCTTAAGAAACACAGAGCAGTTCAACAACCTAAAGGTCAACACTAGTCGGCAGTCAGCAGTAAATAAATGAAAGGAGCAACAGCATATAAGTACTGAGATACTAGGAATTTTCTTAACTACAACCATGTTTTTGAGGCGTTGTGGCGAGGTGTGGCGACTGACCCCCCTCACAATGCCTAGGCGACGCCTAGGCGTTAATGTGGCGTGGTGAGGCGACGCCATACCCAACTCCCAAACAACAAAACAGGAGCCATGAGGAGGAAAGAAAAAGAAAAAGAATAAAGAAAACTGGGGGAAATAGAGAAGAAAAAGAGTGACAGGCCAAGCCCACCAGCCAGCCCATACCCCTCCACGTGACAACCCTAGCAATCAGCTGCAGCCTCACGTTCCCAACCTCCAGCCGCCGCACTCTCCTCTCTCTCTCTCTCTCTCTCTATCTCTCAGCTCGCTGCCGCTCGCTCCACTCTCTGCAGCTGCCGCTCACTTCCCTCCCTCAGATCGACCACAGCTACTGCCCCTTGGCCTTGCTGGATGAGGGAAACTGTGGCCGCCTGGCCTTGCTGCACGGCTCCCCTCCCATTTTCCCTCTCTTCTTCCTCTGAGCGTTGTTCGTCACTGCACTTTGTTGTGGCGTTGATAGACGCCACACCTTCCTGGAGTGCCGCTTAGGCGACGCCTCAAAAACCAGGAACTACAATATCACAGATTTCGCCAATACTTAATCAAAGTGTAAGTTATGACCTAGGAGCCTAATAATCCACAATATCACGAAATCACATCCAGAACGGCTGAAATTAATAATAGTGTAAAAAATGCAGACCCTCCACTCCAGTCCTATCCTCTACAGAACTGAACAAGCGTTCTTAATCTCAGAATCATCAGAAGAAGAAGAACCATATCACAGATTCCATAATCTCCTGGCTACTTCTCCCAGAGTAGACAGCAGTACACTAAAAAAAGGACACTAATTTTCGTAGAAACAGCATTTTTCATCAGTCAAAGCAAAAGGGGGAACAAGTCGAGCACCTCGACAGTCCAGATGAAGAAATCTAGCGGCTCGGGCGACCGCCCCCGGCCCGTCTCCCTCCTCCCAGGGGCGGACCTCGCCTGGGTCATGGGGCTCAGAACCAAACCACCGAAATTCTTGGACGAAACACAGCACCCACGCCCGCGAGTCAACCGGGTGGACGAAGAGCTCCAGTGCCGTCTAGCGCCGATCTCGCGCCCCGGAGAAGAAGAACCTAATCGAACCGCAAAGGGACGGCGGGTCAGGTCAGTAGCGCACCACGGAGCAGAAGAACCCGGAGCCGGCGCCAAATGGGTTCGATTGAAAGGAATCTATCGCAGCAAGCAGGCAAAGGGTTGCTTACCAGCAAAAGAAGGAACCGATCCTCGGCCGAGCGGATCTCCGCCCAGAGCAGACCGGGAGGAAGAAAGGAGCGGCGAGTGGAGGATCCGGCGGAGAGAGAGAGGGGACCGGCTTGCCGACGGCGCTGTGTTCGGCGGCGTTGCGTCAGGGGTCAGTGAGGAGTCAGGACCGTGGCGGCCGTGGACGCGCGACTGGGAGGGGGACTGGGAAATGGGAGCCGGGTGACCGATGGGCAGCGCAAGCCCCTAGGCGTCGCGTAGAACCACTTTCCACCTTCAGTTTATTTTTTAATTTTTATGCACTTTTCAACATTTCAATTTGCAAGAGGTCGGAGTGAAAATTGTTTTATTATTTTACTTTTCACTTTTCACATCTCTTTAAATATTTTAAATTATAAAAAATAAAAAAATTACTTACATATCACCGT
>LAPY01001270.1:67790-80296 GCA_000970635.1 Eragrostis tef
TTTTGGTCTAGATATTTGCTGTTCTTGCTGGTGTTCAAAGTTTGGTAGCTTGTTCTTTGAGAAAGCTACGTGGAAAAGATGACGGTATATATTCGTCGATGTTTTGCTTGTTTCTTTTTTCTGTTTGTGTGGATTAATAACATACTAAGGATGATCATTAACTTGTGCATTTCCAGGTATCAATGCAGGAGTTGCAGGATGTTGCACCGGCCTTGCTCTGAGCTTCCCAGGTAAAGTTACTGCAAATGTTGCAGTTAATAAATGTGAACTATTTTAATATTAAATCATGGTTTAAATGGTTAATAGCTACAATCTGTTCCCTGATATCATGAGAAGCACAAATTCTGGTGTCAACATCTCTACTGTTTAATATCCTAAAAAACCTGATGATAACTACTGATTGCCTGGTTCTTGCACGGTTCCTTAATTCCTTTTCCTGGAAACTTTGGCATGCTGTATATTGGGTTTGTGGGAACTTGCAGCCTGATATCATGGCCGTAATGTCTGGTGCTAGTTATAAATTTGATGTGCGTTAGGCTTACTATTTGTTCATTTCGAAGTCTCCTTCAAATGCCCCAGTAGTCAATGGTTTGTTTCCTTCTCATAAAAAAAGTAGCAATTTCTTTAGTTATAATTGCTCTTGGCTATGTTGGTGTGCACGGCTTACTTGAACTATTGGCATGTTCTTTCAGTTAATTTGTTTCTTTTGTTTTTTTTTCATTGTCTTGGTACAATTGCTTCTTCTTTTATTTCATTATGCATTAATCGCTTGTGCGAAGATCAGCTATTACTACTCATTGTGAGTTTGATGATTATAGAGAAACATGCCTTTTTCCGTGCAACCAACGTCCCTTAATCTGGAGTAGATGTTATCACATCTTACAACGTTAAAATTTTATTATCCTGTGGCAAAAGAAGTTCAATAGATTTCATATTAAAAGGGCACATTTCATTAGTGTCCTGTAGCAAATCTCACTAACTTTTATTTCCTCCCTATGCAACTGCAAATCACTATACTCCTTACGCTGTACCAATGGAGTGTCACATTGTTTTATTTTTTGGCCCCAGGTGCACCGCAAACGCTGATTCAGAGCTGCCTGACCTTTGGAACTTTCTCATACATCATAGAAAAACTAAACAAACAACAAGCACTGGCGCTCCCACCTGCAAGTGGCATGAAGGATAAGAAGGGGGCTGCACAGGGTGTTCTTCCTCCCTTCACGCTTCCTCTTCCGCATGATGCAATGGATGGATTTTCGACGTTTCAAAACTTTCTGTCGAAGTTTCGAGCAAACTGAATTATCTTGTGGAATGGTGCCTGCTTTGGATTCCATTCATGTAAATGCATCAATCTGAGTTCCTCTTTTTTCTCTTCTTTCTGGTTTCTTGTTTGGTCGAATGCATGTTTCCAAGGTAATATGTTGCAAGTGGTGATGATTCGACCCTGTTCTATGACAATTTTGCAAATAAGGGGGGCAGCTTGACCCGAAATCAGTTGAAGTATTGACCTTACGAGAGGTGCCAATGTCTCATGTCCTATTATTTTATAAAGAAGGTTAATCACATTTTCTTCCCGTCCATAGCTGCTCATCTCTTTGGATTCCAGCTGACCCCTTCGTACCTGAAGACCACACAGAACGAGCATATGATCCTGTTTTACTTATGCCCTAGAAACTGAAGCCTTTTGTACCTGAAGCAGCCATGGCAAGAGTATGTACATAATTACCCCATATTTTACAGTACATACAAATATGCCATGCCGCAAAAGATGTAGTGGAATGCCACACTGTCCGATGATATTTCATTCTATAATAAGAGAAACATGTAAGTATATAACCAAGCTGAGACCCATAACCATTAAAAAAAAAGGCTGCCTGCTTAGTCAGATTGCATGGGAAAAACATTCCCGCTAAGCCAGAAGCGAGTCTGTAGATAGGTCTTTGTTCGCTTGATTCTTCCTTTCTGCTCTGGAAGAGCTCCAGGGCTCTGACCGGGATACATTGATGAAGACATGCATAGTGGCATTCACAACCATCAAGCCGGCAACCAAGAGGACAACGCCTTTCCATGTTGACATGAGCTAAGTCCATTGTAAGAATTTGTAGGAGCCGTGTAGGAGGAGGCATGACCAGAACAGGACCACCTGCTCCAGCAGCAGAAATAGTAGCAGTGAACTACAGCTAAACTTTTATTAACAATTAGTGCTCACGAGTTTGCCGAGTGCCCGGTTATTGCAAAAACCGCAGGACATCACATGCTTGTGGCCGAAGGTCTGATGTTACAGGGAAGTTCAAATTGGACAAGAGAAAGAACAGGGCAGTTTCAAAGGATAACAGGGATACAAACAAATGGATTGGATTCTTTAAGAAAGCACCGCACCTCAATACACCTCTACACTCTTTGATTTGTCATATATCTACAATGGGTGGCACCTATGGAAGGAGATAAATCGTTTAGTCTTTCAAAATGAGAGCTAACAATGATAAAATATCACGGTTCCGGCCATACGAAACCTGTTCAGTTCCTAGCGAGCACAAGCGTGAGGACAGTTTGTGCTATCACACTTGCGCCTACCTAAGCTCGACCCATGATTAATTGAAGTTCACCCAAAAAAAAAAACTGATCAAAGAGCCTTCAATCTTTCTTGATTCGATTCCTCGCTGCTCTGGCAGAACTCGAGCGCTCTGACTGAGAGAACATGATGAAGACATGCATAATGCCAGTCACCAGGGCCAATCCAGCAACAAAGAGGGTAACACCTTTCCATGTCGACAAGAGCTGAGTCCATTGTAAGAACCTGTAGGCACCATATAGGAGGAGGCATGACCAGGACAGAACCACCTGCACCATTAGCAGAAACAGAAATGAGCAGAAGAAAGAGAACATTTGAAGAGGGCCATGTGAGAGGTTTGAAAAGAATTTGTTTCAAGATACTGTCGTAGCATAATTAATAATTTCTAGACAACGTACTAATGGGACCAACTACAAGCTGCATCGATTGAGAGTTAATTTCCTTATGTCATAAAGATGTCAAATTTGATGTGTTAACAGTTAGGTCAGGGAACTGGGCTCATTTGGGTAGGAATCAACAAAAGCTTTTCATGAGAAATTTCATATAGACTTGTTAGCATATTGAACTGTGCCGCCTTTTCAATTAGGCTAAGATGCTACAGCTAAAAGATTAGTCTTACAAATGAATCTGTTTGCATTTAGTATTATAATTTCATAATGGCTGTTGGACAATGCTGATGATGTCTTAGTGATTTACCAGCAAAGATTTCAATGGACGACCAATTGGTCTAATTTCCTCATCAAATGTACCAGTTGCTATATGCTTGTCCAGTAATGTGTCCTGCAATAGAAAAAAAAAAGTAATTATCAATTGCAGGCATTTTCAAATGTAATACTGCTTCCATATATTTATGTATGGAAAACTTTTTATGTTCATAGTTTCATAAAGTGATTATTATCTCGTACCTTTTCCACAAAGATATCTTTGCACCATTTAGAAACATCCTCGTCAGATTTAGGCATATCACTCATTGCATGACGTTTTATGCAGACATGAACCTATAATAAAAAGAATAGTGGAAGTAGAACAGTAATTGACATCAGAAAGGCACTGAAACAAAGTTTTTGATCTATAAACTTATGAGCTCTTGGCAACTCGTCTCAATGGAATAAGTTTTTATAGTAAATTTCCACACGTGCAAAAGTTGAAACACTTACTACTGATGACTGTCCCTTGAGAATCCGCAGCATTGTTGGTGGAGGTGAATCCTTAGGGATTATCACGGTTGTATCATAGATAGCTGGGACAAAATCACGCATAATGCTTACTGCTGATACGAATCCCTGATAGAACATAAAAAAATAGTTGTCAGCACAACACGACTTCATCAAGAATATGAAACAAAGAAGATAACAATCAGCATGTTTGCCTCGCTGCTTTGCAGCAGCTACAATATTTCAGTTATTTCTTCTGCAGCCGCTACAGTGTTTCTGCAGTTGCTACAGTGTTCGCAGTTATTTTTCTGCAGCCGCAGCTGCAGCCTGCCGAACAGCCCGAATTTGCACAAAATATATGGTGCAGCAGTGAAACTATACAATTTTATTATGACTGACTGTCCTAGCAAGCAGTTCGCTGGCTTCTGAGTTCTGACCACTTAAAAAGCACTACATAGGACAGTCAGGAACACTTAATCAACCAAAGCTAATAGGGAAATTCACATAAATACTCCCTTCCGTTTGATATTATGATGTTACTAAGTGCTAATCAGCCCGTCAGAACATCATAAATATCAAATCGGAAGGCTTAAAAGTTTACATTTGCTGGCAGCAAACAATAGATGGGTGTTCGGGAGAGATTTTTGACACTCAACATGCAACATTGTATATCTTCTTGGCAGAATACAAGTTTGAGTCAGGAAGCAGCAAAGTGAATACCTTCGTCCTTGGAATCAAGACATTTCTGGGAGCTGGTAAACCTTGTGAGGCTGCATACTCTTGAGCGGCTAGAAGCTTTGCTGGAGTAATCCGTGTACCCTCAACAAAAAGGGCAAGCCAGAAAGATCTGGGGAAATCCTTCAACCTTTTTGAGACCCTACTACATTTAATAGCATAAAGATCATTAAGTTGCTATGAACAACAAAGTTTCAAGTGGCATAGTATTAGGTAAGATTGAAAATACCTTAAGTGTATTTTCATCCTTTGCCCAGCTTCTCTCCAGAAAGAGGTATTCAGCAAACCACATGGACCATCCAATAACCTGCAATAGTTCAGTAGAGGAAAAGTTGAGCATAGACTATTTTCTACAAGAAAAGAATGTACATAGTTCAGCACTGCTGACACTCAGTATGGCTAAATTTATAGTGACAGAGGCAGTTAATATGTTAGGCAAATAAACTATCAGGCTGTCTACCTCCTGAAAAAACTACTTTGTTGATCGAGATTTTGGTGCTAGGGATAATCTTCTAGATACATTTGGGAAAAAATCCTTTGCATCAAGCTTTTAACCACAAGGTCACAAAACTAAAGTTCAAAGGAAAATTTTAGTACAAGTCTATGGTCCCTAATTTTGATTGTTTTTCCCCCTCGCATATATTAACTGACACAGCTTTCCAGCAAATACATCGCGACTGAGGCGGCACTATGAGCAATACGGAGCTAAAACCCGCGACAACATGCCATAGTATGAATGTATGAGCTAACTTACTGGAAGGAACTTTGAAGATTTCTTCATGATAGCTAGTGTGCTTCCAAGACATCCTGAACGCTGGCACCAAATCAAGGAAAACTCTCATCACAATGAATTAGCAGTAAAATTACTAACTCCAAACAAAACAGTTAATATAATAGTTTAATAACCTGCGCTAAAATCCATCCAATAAGCCAATCGATGTCACTCCGGTGATTTGATATGATAAGGGCATGCTCTTTGCCTACAGGATTCTTCAGATAAGGCTATAATCAAAATCCATCGTTTCCATAAAAGCTACTGATGAACAATGTTGGCGTATCAGTTCCCACAAGAAATTATTGGAACTTAACTTCTTACCCATTAGCTGATAAGTTTCTTGATCTGCATGCAATTGTACCTGCAGAATTTGAATGAAATGATTGAAACTAGAGAGCAAACTAGTAATGTAAATTCAATAATTTCAGAAAGGTTCAAGAAATAAGTTTGGCTGAAATGCATTCAAAAGTATTTTTCGCCCATTTGAAACATGGGATTTTTTTTTCTGATTCCTGCAGGAATTAAACTTTTCCCAATGAAACTCCAACATAAAGAAGACCTTACTCTTGCAAAAATGTTGAGTACAAGGAAGAAATTGGATTGCAAAGGCTAATTTATTTTTTAAAAAATATAAATTCTTTCTCGGTTCCGGGCCTTCCGGCAGCTCCAGCTCCAATGAACGCCCCGTCCCGAAACTTCTATAACTTGTTGTAACTAAAAGTCTGTGTCAAAGTATATCCTGCCCCTCCCACCTCCGTCGCTCACTAATGAATAAAATACCAAGTCAACAATACAGGTGAATCAAAGGACACATAAAGATATCACATGGCACCCCCAAAATTCCAAATGGATCAACTAGATAGGCAGATACTGGTCACTTTCGTGGTAGACTTGACAACCTTTAACAAGAATGTTGACCTTAATCATGTTGAGTGTTTACCATTGATGCCTTGATGGTGACCAACCCAACCAAACCTACAACAGTTAATGATGTCTTCTTTCCAGATGCACTACAAATTGTTTGTTAAGTTTGCATGTCATGCTAATCCTCAAGTGTGCATTCAAAGGCATATTACAAAATATAAAGCAAGTAATTAACAATGACCTTACCAAAATTGCTTTCAGAACCTACTTTGAAAAACGGCAGAGAGGCCATGTAGCCCAGTTGAAGAAAAAGGGAATATTGCAGTTCTATTTTAGTCAGTTGAGACGCATCAACAATACACCGACAACAAAAGAAACTGATATTGGATTGCACAATCTTCATGTTTCTTATGCGCTACCTTAACACCAGCCCACCAGTCCACAAGCCAGATAAGTTGAAGCCACAGCAACTCTGCCAAGAATCTGTTGATCCGCCGATACAAGTTCTTCGAGAAAGGCCTTATCGACAAGAACAAGACAGCCTGCAATGTTTTGTAATCATAAGAATTGATCAAGAACAATGTAGCTGTATTCACTGCAAAGCTTGTGAATTCGAGAACTGTATCCACTGTAAGACCGTGACATGACACAAACTTCCCAATTACTAGTATTACAGACAAATCTGCTGGATTAAGCAGCTGAATTGGAAAGGTAGTGGCATCAGATTAGACTAAAAAAACACCAAACGGAATTCCTCGAAATGAAAAGTGGAAAACAGAGAACAAAACACGATTGATTCATGCCAAACACACTGACGGATACACAAATCAGCCGTTGCCAATGAAACATAGCAAGAAAATCAAATCTTTCTGAGAAAAAAAGCCCCGAATAACAGAAAATTCAACCGAGAAATAAGAAGAGGGCATTTGGAGCTCAAGGACGCTTCGCAATTTGCACAGACAAATGGAATCTCTGCTCGCGAACTGATCCAGATTACCTCACAAATTTCCCAAAAAGATCAGGGGGAAAGGCAACTGAGGCGCGCGAGGTTACCTGGATGGCATTCACGATGAGGCCGGAGAGGAGGAAGAGGAGGCCGAGCGGAAGCACGACGAGCACAAGAGGGATCGCCATGGCCGCCGCCGCCGCGTTTCCCCTCTCTTTGGCGCTGTCACCGGATTACCGGAAAACTGCAGGTGCTGATCGGGAAAACTGCTTCAGTGTCCTTCGCGGGGGCGGACGGCGGTGTAGAGGTCGACCGCAAATTTTCGTCTGTTTTAGGGGGGTTAGACGGAAATTTGGACAATATATAGCTGTTTTTCGATATTTAACGATTTTTTTTGCGAGGACAATATGTAACGATTTCACCAATACTGTAAAGTAAAATAAGTAAATTTTCATGTAAAAACTAAATATTGATCTATCTTTTCTTCTTGCGTCCTCAAGACTTTTAACTGATGCTGATGTTAGAGTCCACATCATCAATTAAGGCTTTGATTGGCATGGATTCCGAAAATTCTTGTGCTTCAGATTCTTGAGAAGCTTGTCAAAAACTTAGAAACAAAACAACTTCTGCTCCCTCACCCTAGTAGCACTGTATATAAGAACCCAAAATCCCCCAAAACATAGCTCTTATGATGCTTCACAGTCCGTCTTTGCATTGATGTCATAAAAGAAGCCGTTTTGTCAAACATTTCAAAAAGTGCGTTTTGCATTGAAGATGTTTTTTTTAGAGAAGCTCCTTTTGCAAATGTGTGCATCCACTGTAAGCTCCTTTAGTACTAAAGTGGAAACTATGAAATAAAAGCCGATGCACACATTTGCATGGATTTTCATACTTATAGATAACTAATTATTGTTTCAACTTATGCAAAGCTCGGGAATCATTCGTCTATACAGATGCAACGCATCATGGGTTCTGTAAAGGTCACGACATGTCACCGATTGGGTGCCAGAATAGATGAGCCTCATAGCCTTATCTTTTATGTTTAACTCACCTGCTCGTCTATTCATCCGGATAAACACTACAAGATTTGATTGGTTCCCCGACAGCTTGCTATCAAATGGCCTACAGTTTTCTTATATTTGGTTGAGTAGTTTTGATCACTGTAGGTGTTAATGTTGTCGGGGATGAGTTTGTAGCTGATTTGCACAAAACTGTCGGGCACTCAGGGAATTACACATGATAACCGTCGGCCACTTGTTTAAAAAACAGTAAACATGAACAAACTGCCGGCCATTGCACTAAACACTGTCGGGAAATGGGGCATATCTTGTAGTGAAAAGCGAAAAAGGTGTTTTGAAGGCTCCCCATTTCAGCATATCTTTTCGCTAAAAGCTGCAAGATATGAAACAGATAGGTTGGAGAATATAGAAGCTAGTACGTACCGAACTGGGCATGAGTTAGTTAGGCCTTCGATTTTAGCAGTTTGTTAATAGTCCTTATTTAACGGTATCAAAGGGGTAAGTAATTAAAATGACATTTACCTATTGTGCAATGATATATCTTTGACATAAATTTGTAAGAGATGATATAACAACATGTAATGCATGTGCTATGCAAGTAGAAACATTGCAATAACTCCCTCACATGCTGCACTCAACATTCTTCGAAGCTTATATATATGCTACTACATGTACTTCACGTGGTGGTGTTGTCCCTTGCAATCATGGCGTGAGGGGTACAATTGATGTCCTTACGTACATATGCCTCTATTATGGGATCTTGCTTTGTTTCGAACAACCAAAGTGTTGATGGCCAAATCCTAGGGGGCAAAAGGTTTTCAATGCTCAACTGTCTAGCACCTCCTTGACGGAAGCAAGCAGGGGCTCTTTCATCAAACAACTTCATCTTCAGTTTTCTTTTCTTTTATCATGATAAGGAGCTTTGTGGTACAAAGCAGTCTAGATATACTTGGAAGAAGTTGTACTCGGGATATGCAAGTAAGGTATTCGAAAATCCATCTCTACATGTATATGTACAGAGGTTATGGCTAATATGTACAAATTAAGCTTCAAATACTTGTGCCAAATTTGTGCCATGGTATAACAAGGTGGTTGAATTTTAGTTTCGAGGGTATGCAAAATTCTTGTTCTAGGCGCACCCGACAGTGGTGATCAGTAGAGTGTGACCAGTACTAAATGTGAAAAATATGCTGGTTTTTCTGTTAAATGTTGCCTCATCTATTATCTTGCTTTATGAATTTCTTTGACTTCAAAAGTCTCGATCGAAATTTTAAATACACAAGGAATTTTCAAAGAATGTTTCCTAAAGATGACATTTTAATAATGTGATATGCATGTGATCTAATATATGTATGGACTAAATGATATATCATGACTTTTTTGGACAGTTTAAATAGGCCTGGTTGGTCGAGGGCCATCCAAATTTAAGAATACCAAAGTCATTTAGCGCCACACTATTGGATATAAAACCAAAATGATCATTCCCGCTTTCCGAGTAAAGGTAAGACATCCATCCCAAAAAAGAGAGTAAAGGTAAGACATGTAGTTATGTATCGCACTTTGTTTTTCATTTAAGTTTACTACTTTAAATTATTCATTACTAGAAAATGCCAGGATAAGTTCCCTTCATGGTGGATCGGTACATATTTCCTAAATTCCATCATGACGAGAGAGAGAGAGAGATGCAGTCTGATTTGTCATGGCAAAGGGACACAACCGCTTCCTCATTCTTCCCAGCTCTAATTGCACCTCCTAATAACGACCTCTAATCGCAACCAACGACACACTTTGACCAGTACTGACAGTGACTGTTCCTCCTACTCCGCGCGTTCATGCACATGCATGATCGATGGCCATGATCTCGATCACATCACCTTTCCGACACCCCAGCAGGATCTAGCTATATTCACAAGCTCATCAATGTGACTTCATGTGTAAGGGAAGCAGTTGGTACATGAAAGAAAAGGAAAGAGGAAGCAAAGGAACAAAACAATCTAAAGGAAGGTAGCTTTACCATCAAGAGAAAAAAATGATAAAGGTGGAGCATTATTTACATGTAATGAGCATATATTATATATATACTATATGTGCTGCGTGATAACTACTAAACACTATACATAACTGATCAAGATTTGCTTTAATTATTTGCATGACAAGAATGTGTGTACACAAGGATATAAGAATCGATCAATATATGTAGGACCGTACCAAAAGTGAACTGAAGTAGGTGTGGGAACAATAATGTCAAGGAGGGAAAAGAATACTAATCTTAACGTATACGTATGTATGTATGTATAGTTGGGTATATGCATATATGTACTACTCCTTTGGCAGCCAGCCAGCTGGTGACGGGCCCGGCCTTGGTCCCCCAATCATTCGACTTGGAAATCAAGGAAAGGCAGCGACGACACATCTTTCATCAGCTCCTCCAAGTCCCAGCACTCGCCTTGCATGACATTCCTGCTCATGTGGAGCTGCTGGTGGGCCCCCTCCCAGTACACAGCAGCGCCCACATTGCTGCTGCTGCTGTTCATCACTAGGCCGATATCCTTGTGGTTGGTGTTGTCTGTGATGTTGCTCTCATTGTTGCTCAGTGTTGTCGTGGTCTCAGTGGTGTTGTTGTTGTTGTTGTTGTTGTTGTTGTTGTTGTTGTTGTTGTTGTTGTTGTTGTTGTTGTTGTTGTTGTTGTTGTTGTTGTTGTTGTTGTTGTTGTTGTTGTTGTTGTTGTTGTTGTTGTTGTTGTTGTTGTTGTTGTTGTTGTTGTTGTTGTTGTTGTTGTTGTTGTTGTTGTTGTTGTTGTTGTTGTTGTTGTTGTTGTTGTTGTTGTTGTTGTTGTTGTTGTTGTTGTTGTTGTTGTTGTTGTTGTTGTTGTTGTTGTTGTTGTTGTTGTTGTTGTTGTTGTTGTTGTTGTTGTTGTTGTTGTTGTTGTTGTTGTTGTTGTTTCTATTAGGGTCGTTACCGCTCGATGCCATTAGGGGTTTTTGGTCTTGTTGCTCTTGTGCTGATGCTGCTGCCATTGTGGGCTCTAGAAAGGGAGGCACATAACCAAAGTGACCTTCTCCTCCAGCTTCCATTGCCATCCCATGGTGTTGATGAGCAGAGCTTCCATAGTAACCTCCATGCAATGCGGAAACAGCTTGATGCTTGAACGGTGCCACGTGGCCATGGAAGAACGATGGCGGCATGTCAGACAAGCTCATCAATGTGACTTCATGTGTAAGGGAAGCAGTTGGTACATGAAAGAAAAGGAAAGAGGAAGCAAAGGAACAAAACAATCTAAAGGAAGGTAGCTTTACCATCAAGGGAAAAATTGATAAAGGTGGAGCATTATCTACATGTAATGAGCATATATTATACTATATATGCTGGGCGATAACTACCAAATACTATACATAACTGATCAAGATTTGCTTTAATTATTTGCATGACAAGAATGTGTGTACACAAGGATCGATGAATTGATCAATATATGTAGGACCGTACCAAAAGTGAACTGAAGTAGGTGTGGGAACAATAATGTCAAGGAGGGAAAAGAATACTAATCTTAACGTATACGTATGTATGTATGTATAGTTGGGTATATGCATATATGTACTACTCCTTTGGCAGCCAGCCAGCTGGTGATGTGCCCGGCCTTGGCCCCCCAATCATTCGACTTGGAAATCAAGGAAAGGCAGGGACGACACATCTTTCATCAGCTCCTCCAAGTCCCAGCACTCTCCTTGCATGACATTCCTGCTCATGTGGAGCTGCTGGTGGCCCCCCTCCCAGTACACAGCTGCGCCCACATTGCTGCTGCTGCTGTTCATCACTAAGCTGACATCCTTGTGGTTGGTGTTGTCTGTGATGTTGCTCTCATTGTTGCTCAGTGTTGTCGTGGTCTCAGTAGTGTTGTTGCTGTTGTTGTTTCTATTAGGGTCGTTGTTACCACTCGATGCCATTAGGGGTTTTTGGTCTTGTTGCTCTTGTGCTGATGCTGCTGCCATTGTGGGCTCTAGAAAGGGAGGCACGTAACCAAAGAGGCCTTCTCCTCCAGCTTCCATTGCCATCCCATGGTGTTGATGAGCAGAGCTTCCATAGTAACCTCCATGCAGTGCGGAAATTGCTTGATGCTTGAACGGCGCCACGTGGCTATTAAAGAACGATGGCGGCGTGTCTGCGGCGGCGGTTGCGGCCATGCCGCGAAGCTGGTCGGGGAGGGGGAGGAGGCCGCCGTAGCTTCTGCTGGCTGCTAATGGCCGGCTCTGCATCGACAAGGTCGAGGAGGAAGATGAAGATGACGAGTCCACCATCCACAGGCCAGTCGTCGCCGTCATTGCGTGGTCCAGGCCGGCGAGGTCCGGGCAGCTGGCGGCGGCGCTGACGTCGATGCCGCCGCCGGCGAGCTTGTTGTTGGTGTTGATGGTGGGCTCCGGCGACGCGCACTCGGTGGCCGCCCGCG
>LAPY01001270.1:106849-117293 GCA_000970635.1 Eragrostis tef
CGCAAGGCGGCCATGTTGAACCAGTTCCAGCAGCAGCAGAGCTTGTTATCTCCTCGGGCCTCAGCGGCAGAGCCAGTGTCTCCAATGAGCTCCCGGCTGCTTGCAGCCCTGGCGCAGCGGGAGAAGATGCAGCAGCAGACTTTGAAAAGTATGAGCTCTCGAGACCTTGGCTCGAGTGCCTCCATCCTGGTTGGATCACCTGTTGGTTCTAGCTGGTCCAAATGGGGAATTCCCTCTGGCTCTGGCACACCAGATTGGGGTGCCGACGACGAGGAGCTTGGCCGCCTCAAGCGGTCCTCGTCGTTTGAGCTCCGAAGCAGTGCGAATGGCGATGAGCCGGACCTATCATGGGTCAATTCCCTGGTGAAGGAGCCAACTCCTGAGAAGGTGTCGATCAATGGCACGTCGACAAAGGAATCCAATGGTATTTTGGGTCAGGCAGCAAGCCATGAGGGCATCAATGGTGAGGACGACGCTGCCGGGGTAATCGGCGGCTGGCTTGAGCAGCTCCAGCTGGATGAGATGGTTGTCTAGAACAAAGACAAACACAAATGAAGAGAACGGTGCTATTCTTTTTGCTGTGCTTCACCAGTTACTGCCACTTACTAATATCTTCTAGCCTCATATCTTGCTGGTGATACATTCTTTTGGAGTTGATTAGTTTAGGTGTTTGAGTTTCCCCCTACCATTTAGAGTTTGCCACAAGTGAAAAATTTGGAGTCGTCGGAGCCTGGTCAATTTGCATCGGATTGCTGGCTTGGCTTGGTGAAAATTCGCTCCCTATATTTCACACCAATTTCTCCCTGTAACATCCTTCCCTCTTTTGCTGATCATTTCAAAAGTGACTTCCTCCCTGTTTAGATTGTGAATTATGTATGGTAGCTCTAGTATCATCTGATAGCCCCCATCTTTTGCACCTTGTGAAGGAGTAGGAGGGGAGAGGAGTCTTGCATCAAAATGATCCTTGGGCCTGTCTTGGCTCACGATTGGTGTAAACACCAAAACACCCAACTGTTGTACCACTCAGCAGTCAGGATTCATGACTGATGTAAGATGATCTGCTGCTGTTGTTGTACCCGGGATCTATGATTGATGTAAATGCCTCTATTGTTGTAGATCAAGTTAGTAATAGGGAGTAGTATGTTTTTCCAGAACTTCAAAATTACTACATTTCTGTTCAGAATTGCAGATGTATCTTTGCAACATCAATTCCTCACCTGCAACATGTTATCAACTTGTATATTGCATGGATTGCGCACCTGATTGGTGCTGATCGCAACTGTTGTTTGCTGCTATTGTAGCTGCAGTAGTGGTAGTGTTGTTGTACTGTTGTGTTTGACATTGGTGCATGCCTGCAAGTCAAGGTTAATGCAGAGTACTAATCCCAGGTCGGCAGAGGAGTTGATGGATGCTGTAATGTTGATCATTCCAAGGTGGTTAACATCATGCATGTCGATCTCTGCAAGGGTGGTAATGTTTAATGTGTTCCAGATGAGTGTGACCTGGCCCTGATGGATCTTCTTTCTTGTCATGATAAAACAACTGGGGCGGTGGCTCGGTATGGCCGCCTCATGTCCTGGCTCAGCTTGGTCCTCATCACAGGGCTGAGTGGTACTGTGACCTGGACTTTCATTTTAAAAAAGAATGTAGGTTGCATTGTTCCAAGTCAAACGCATCGTTTCAAAACATAGTTTGGTGAAATTTCCATGGCACAACTAGAAATGAAATATCGTGGTCGTACAGGAAACAAATGGTAGCATGTTTTTACCCAAAACATGGTGTAATAATTAATTAATATTACTGTTGCTGATTTGAAAGTATTTTATTACGGATGATACTTTGTCCAAGGAGATTCCTTGGCCATATAGCATCACAAGAAAAAAAATCTTGAAAACGCAAGAGAACTGCGCTTCAACATCATAAAGTTTAGCTTTTTATCTTTTATTTTTTTGGGAGAACCAGCTTGGTTTTACTAGTTTTTTTTTTCAATCTCATAGAATATATTTTAGAATCTAGTAGTTTATATGTACTAATTATTCTTGGAATGATGGTAGTACTGGAATCAGATCCTTATATATTGATACAATAGTTAATTGGTTGCAGGTTTGCATTGCATCCACTCGTTGTACGGTTTGAAAAAGGTTCCATATGTTGTTCATTATTTGAGCGAGTCGTTTCTGAATGATGTCAAGGACCTCTATTTTAATATATGGTTAGGTTCATAATGATTTCAGTTAGAATATTGGTTAGATTAGGGCATCTACCTCACTCCTGATGACATTGGTGCAACTACTTAAGCTGCTCCTAATGATATATTGCATTTTCTGAAATAAAATCTACAAATTAATAGAATACAAATTTATCAATATCTTAGGATACATCTGAGTTGTCGAGTTTTACATATTTACTTGAAAACTTCTTTGAGATATTGAAAAAAATTATCATCTGTTATTAGGTAAATGGTTTAAGAAAAAACAGCTGAGCAAACTAATGTGCATTTTAAATGAAATGATGTTTTGCTTTTCATTTTAAATGTGGATTGGTTGGAAGTTGGAGAATGGAGATTGGGGATGGCACTAGGTTACACGACACTGATGTTGGTTCCTGCTTTCTGAGATAATAACCAACCCTGCTATTTTTAGTTGCCAATGAGACCGTAATCAACTGTTGGACTTGTCAAATTACATAACAAGGGTCTGCATCAACAAGTTTATTTTATGTCTCTTTTATGTCCATACATTCTAACCTAAGCATGATCCTGATGTAATCTTATGCTTAAAAATATATTCTTATTTTATAAGCATAATGTTTTCCTATGAGTTGTAAAATGTCAAATTACCGTGTTAAAATTTTACAAACAAGAAAACATTTCGTTTTGAAATTATTTCAGATAGGTACGTGTGTATGATTTGTGCATGATCTAATGTCAAATCATTTTTGTTCTAATCTACAACAAGATAATTTCGTAGGATAATACAAAAGGAGCCAAAAAGGAAGTCATGTATCATGTGTGTAATCCTTTGGCTCTCTTTTGACATTTGTTCGTCCTTGCGTGGAAAGCTGCTTTGCAAGTTGCATCCTTTTGGTTCGGATTTATGATGATCTGGATTGTCGGTAAGTTGAGCTGTTAGCCTGTTCGCTTGGCTGCTTTGCAGCGGCTGTTTTGCAGCAGCTACAGTGTTTCAGTTATTTCTTCTGCAGCTTTTTCTGGCAGCCGCAGCTGCAGCCTACCGAACAGTTTGCGACATAATCGGTCCCCCCCTCAGTTTGCGACATAATTGTTATCTTAAAATTAAAATACACTCATATTCTAATTTTGCTATAGTTCCACTTGTCTTTGGCTCAGCTCTTGAACTTCCCATTCAATGGTCGTTTATAAGCTATCAGAACAAAGGTCACCAGTCACCACTATAACTCTGCCGTTTCAGAAGTTATTAACAGTTATTCACTGACTGGGTCTTTAGCTTTAAACCATGTACTAGTATCTAAGTTAGCTGTCATTAACATCATATATTTAAGAATATAAATAGTATTATCAAGAAAACAAACTCCGTGCTCGTTATTTTAGAACTGTGTCTTGTCGTGGTCTCATGAACCCAAATGACTAGGTGAATACCCCGCGCGTTGCTGCGGGATATTTGGATGTGTCATAAACACCATGTGATGGACATACATACATACTCGGTCAAAATTTGGAAGAAAAGAAATTTACATCAATCATGGCAATAGTTAGATACATGTCGCAAATTGGATCCGTCTTGATGCTTCTTTTGATTCTGTAGTGCTAACAAATTACAGATGTTCAACATTCCCCATATGTTTCCTGTAAGCCATGTAAATTTGAACATTTGTTAATAATAAAAAAAAATATGTGAAAAAATTTATCAGCATACACGAAAAATGGTACATATTTTGTAGACATATTGATATACCAGATTGTTTCATATAAACATGGTGCCCATGCCGTTTCAGCTGCTTTGTCAGCGAACATGAAGTAATTCGCTTGCTGTCAAGCACGTAGCTAGCTAAGATTTGTGAGGTTGAGGAAGTTCATCACCATCTGAGCTCTTTTCCTTGTGGAACTACCATGACGATAGATGCACTACATGCGAAGGACATCAGATTTGTGAGGTTGAGGAAGTTCGTCACCATTTGGGATCTGCTAACCGGTGAAGAAAATTAGACTACTTGAGGAAGTGAAAGGGTGAATGATTAGTCATGAAGTAGTCGGCCTTCTCACCATCTAGGACTGGGTGCACAGCTGCAGGTAGCCTTCGCTGGCGACTTCAAAAAGAAAACCAAAAGAAGCAGTCTGCCTTCTCACGATCAAAGACCGGGTGCAGGTAGTCTTCATCATCCCACCAACACCTGCAAGGAAACACAATGGTTAGATGTGCATATATACAGGCTGTGTGGGAGGAATTGGAAGAGAAATAACACCTAACACATGGTTTCTTGATTATGAGTAATGGCACCAGTTTTCCTGCAATTTGTATTCAGGATGGGTGGAGGAAGACATTGAAATTAATTAGTACTAATAAGAGGTGCGAGTAGGAAAAAAATTGACCCACATCTGTAAAGAGAAAATGCCTGAAGCCATACACGGAGAGGAAGGATTTTAATATTATTATTCTATGAGGCATTACTAACTGTTCCTAATTGTGCTTCATGGGAATGCTGAAGTGGATGGCGAGGATTTATTTTCAATAGTGGCAGCAGGTTTTTGCATGCATGTGTGGCAGTTTTTTGCATGCACCTCAACGGACTAAACGCTTGACTCATTGACTGTAATAAAAAGTTGAAACGCTTGCCTGTATTAAAAAGTTGATACTAATGCTTGAAGAAACGGATGGGAATAATGCTCATCGGTTATGGAGGAGAAACTTGCGAAACTTAAACTTTCAGTTAGCATATAGCCAATTAAGACAAAAGAACTAATCGCGTTGGCCTTTTCAGTGTCAGGCGTGTCCGTTTATTGTGGTGTTGAATAGAAGTAGTACTCTTTGCAAACGGTGAGGATGAGGCAAGCAGCATGATCAAACGGACACAATTTTCTTGATGACGTGGCTCAACGTGGTGAGAGCTTTAGAGAAATTGATTGTGCTTAGTGGGTATGACCTTTATAGATATTATAGATAACAGTATGGCCAACTCACCCCGGCATATCAAATTGGGTGCTTCCTCTGTTGATGAAACTGTTGGATCGATTGTTGTTCATTGATGTCAATCGCCAAAATTTCTGCATGCTGCATCATGCATTCATGTACCCAGCACAGATGTTTGTGTACGTGCAGCACTGAGGTAATTGGTAAACCTGCGCCGCAGCGCACCTACACCGAACGGTAGATGAACTTCGTTTGCCTGATGCAATTTACTATGGCTCTAAGAGCAAGGCCAACGCTTTGTCTTGGAGCTGGTTAGTGTCAGATTTTGCTGAGGTGGAGGGAAAAGAAAGGAAGAGAGAGAACGTGCTTGGCGCGTCTGCCGGCGACAAGCTTGCACGAGCTCCTAGGCACAATTGCGGGACCCGCTCTCTCTTTTCTCTCTGTCTCTCTCTCACACCATGCGCTGACACTAGCAGCTGTGGGCCCTTTGAGGAGGAATCTAACTGACGCCGCGTTGAACGCGTTCGGCGCGTGCGTCGGCGCGCAGTGGCCAGAGCCGGCTCCGCGCCTGCGCGCGATGGCCTTGCTCTTATTTGTCGTGGTCTCAGAAAACTGTAAACTTTTTGCGATGAATTCTGCAGTCGTAATACCTTGCCCGTAACTTTTCACAGACTAGACACCACACCACGACGGCGTGACACTTCGCCGAATGGTCAGTAAGTCATGACGCCAATGAACAATGCTACTGCGGTACAATACGTTTTAGGCGACTTCCTTTGTACTTGTGGCTTCACACTAAAAATAGGAATGGCGAGACCAAGATGGCAGCCACATCATCTCCAGATTTCACTTTACTTTCATTTATATTAATCTCCGTGTGAAAACATGCAAGCCGGGTTCTTTTCAGTTGATGAATAATCAACTGGTTGGGAGACACCATCATGTGTGTCATGGCATGGCATGCTCCTTCCAACGTGGCAAATCAGCTGGGTGACTTCAATTCCAGGCTTTGTCACCAGGTAACCAAGCCAGCTGCACTTGCAAACCTCTCAATTTCCATGTCTCCTCAATGCACGAGAAGCCGGTGCACCAGTGACTCACACATGGATCATCCGACCTGCATTAGAAAGGTTCAGTGTCTGCAGTAGTTTTCCAGCTACTCATGCGTAGACCTACTGAAAGAAGCAGTATTTTTGTTATAATCAACACTATTAGATATACGCAGTCACAATCTAGCTGTGATTGAATGCTTGACATGTCATTTTCTATGACTTTCTTGGGCTCTGCTGGACTCGGGCATGTTTCTGGATGTGTACGTTCATTGATCATCCGTCTTCATCTTTGAGAGACGTCCACCTCAGGGAATCAATCTTGCCAATGCCACTTTAGTTCCTATTAGGACCCGGTGCCTCTTGATGGCTATTGATGGAAGGGGAGATCACAATACTTCGCCTCTGCATCGGGTCAACATATAGGCCAATTTATACGGTCCGACATGTGACACACTAGCATAAATTCCCTACATGCAGGTTTACAAGCCGACACACATTCATCCTGGACCGTCGACGCTCCATTCCCCTTTCTTCGTGGCCTTCGTAGCATAAATTCTGCAGACCATGAAGATAGGGGTCAAGCCAATTCAGAGGATCTCGGTCGTCTATCTTTGATCCAAGGGCTTCGGTTGCTTGCCACTTTTATAATGAGAAGAATAACAAAGACCTCACGCACCTCTGGAAATTCAGCCAATTCAGACCAGCTATACGAGCAGACCATGAAAAGCAGCTGGCCAGGCTATGGGGATGGGCCACAGACTTGCCTGACTTCCTAATCTCAATGTCTAGCATGATCCAGCCCAAACCTTGGCCCAATTTCGAAACGGCATCTTTTGTTTTTAAATTTTCGATATTTTGTGTTTTGTCTTCTTTGGATTGGAAAAATTAAAAACAAAAGATGCCATCTTCTTTTGTTTTTAAACTTGTGATGGGGTTGGAACCGTGGATAGCACAGCAAGCCAAATGACTTTTCTTCGAAAAGAAAGTGAGGAACAGATACCGGAGAAAACAAGCTCTACTAGTTTCTGAACATTTGATTTGTCACTCCTGACCACAGGTTATACCATATGACTTAGAGAGAAGCACAAAAGTAACGCTGAAGAGCCAAGAGAGAAGCACAACATATGACCCAAAAATGAGCTCCAGCTTTTAATACCACAGGAACAATTATATAGGCTCTCATCATACCATCCGATTAACAAATATCTCTCAACAGCAGTAAAGAACACAATTCCTCAACAATAAGGTACAATCCCTCGCTATGATTTTTCACCTTGTTCTGGCACAAACAAATAACAAATGGAAATGAATTCCATGTTTGTCTTCTTTTTCCTAACTAGATGTTTCATCTCATGGGATTAATGTCAGCACTTCTGCAGTATGGTTTGGAAGAATGACCTGGGCATCCTGAATGCCCGGTTAAACCGTTGTCAAGAGGAGTTAACTGGGCGTATCTGAAGTCCCCTTGTTCGTCCAGGAGCACCTCCAGTGAGAGATGACAGATCTAGCACTAGCCTTAAAAACGTTCACGTACAGAAGGATAAGCACCACAATGTCAAACCATGGAACGTTCATATGAAAACAATGGGAAAAAGCTGACGTACATGTTTGCCGCTCCCTTTTCCGCTTCATTAGTCTCAGATTGCAACAAAATTTCTGAGTTGACTTTGGACACAATGGAGTAATTGCCTTCCTTGATAGCTGACAATAATAAGATACACTATCAGAAAGCACACTAAAGCATCAGTATACAGGGGAAGGGACAAACAGAGTTCATGTAACTTACAAAGTTCATCTGAATCTTCCTCGTCTTCATCCAGAGAAAGCAACTTCTGCAGATATCAATAGCAAATATTTTGTTAAGGGATGAGCACATGAGTATAGTCATGCATTCGAAACGTTCAAGCAAGGAAAGCTCATGAATGAATGATGATATAAGTGAATTACCTTCAAGTTCTCATAGCAAGTTTCAAGGTCATCATTTACCAAAAGATGATCGAAAAGACCTGGAGAATTGGACTGATCAAGCTCAGCCCGAGCATTTCTCAGTCGTTTCTTCCTTTTGGGCATTAGCTCGTATCTCGGTCGCCTATCTTTGATCGAAGGGCGTCGGTTGCTTGCCACTTTTATAATGAGAAGAATAACAAAGACCTCATGCAGCTCTGGAAATTCAGCCAATTCAGACAGACCAGCGACACGAGCAGACTATGAAAAGCAGCTGGCCAGGATATGGGGATGGGCCACATACTTGCCTGACTTCCTAATCTCAATGTCTAGCATGATCCAGCCCAAACCTTGGCCCAATTTCGAAACGGCATCTTTTGTTTTTAGTGGTATAATTTGACATAATTATTTATCATGTATAAAATATTTTGAGAATTTTCGATATTTTGTGTTTTGTCTTCTTGGGATTGGAAAAATTAAAAACAAAAGATGCCGTCTTCTTTTGTTTTTAAACTTGTGATGGGGTTGGAACCGTGGATAGCACAGCAAGCCAAATGAGTTTTCTTCTAAAAGAAGATGAGGAACAGATACTGGAGAAAACAAGCTCTACTAGTTTCTGAACATTTGATTTGTCACTCCTGACCACAGGTTATACCATATGACTTAGAGAGAAGCACAAAAGTAACGCTGAAGAGCCAAGAGAGAAGCACAACATATGACCCAAAAATGAGCTCCAGCTTTTAATACCACAGGAACAATTATATAGGCTCTCATCATACCATCCGATTAACAAATATCTCTCAACAGCAGTAAAGAACACAATTCCTCAACAATAAGGTACAATCCCTCGCTATGATTTTTCACCTTGTTCTGGCACAAACAAATAACAAATGGAAATGAATTCCATGTTTGTCTTCTTTTTCCTAACTAGATGTTTCATCTCATGGGATTAATGTCAGCACTTCTGCAGTATGGTTTGGAAGAATGACCTGGGCATCCTGAATGCCCGGTTAAACCGTTGTCAAGAGGAGTTAACTGGGCGTATCTGAAGTCCCCTTGTTCGTCCAGGAGCACCTCCAGTGAGAGATGACAGATCTAGCACTAGCCTTAAAAACGTTCACGTACAGAAGGATAAGCACCACAATGTCAAACCATGGAACGTTCATATGAAAACAATGGGAAAAAGCTGACGTACATGTTTGCCGCTCCCTTTTCCGCTTCATTAGTCTCAGATTGCAACAAAATTTCTGAGTTGACTTTGGACACAATGGAGTAATTGCCTTCCTTGATAGCTGACAATAATAAGATACACTATCAGAAAGCACACTAAAGCATCAGTATACAGGGGAAGGGACAAACAGAGTTCATGTAACTTACAAAGTTCATCTGAATCTTCCTCGTCTTCATCCAGAGAAAGCAACTTCTGCAGATATCAATAGCAAATATTTTGTTAAGGGATGAGCACATGAGTATAGTCATGCATTCGAAACGTTCAAGCAAGGAAAGCTCATGAATGAATGATGATATAAGTGAATTACCTTCAAGTTCTCATAGCAAGTTTCAAGGTCATCATTTACCAAAAGATGATCGAAAAGACCTGGAGAATTGGACTGATCAAGCTCAGCCCGAGCATTTCTCAGTCGTTTCTGGATTTGCTCCTCTGTTTCTGTGCCCCTGCATGACCACAGAACAAATCAAGCATGTCATTATGATTTAGAATGCAATAATCAACACATGAGCTTAGCCTATCAATACATGTTATAAGCTACAAATATACCGTGCCCGAAGGCGCTTCTCTAGTTCCTCGAATGATGGAGGGCATACAAAGATGAATATTGCTTCAAGAGAAGAAGCCCTCACAGATCGAGCTCCTTGGACATCAATGTCGAGAATACACCTCTTCAATGACAAAGAAATGGAAAGATGAAGCAATTCACCTTTCAGAAATGTGTACGAATAGATGGTAGCAGTTTTACCTTGCCCTCATCAGTAACAGATTCAACTGCTTCAATACTTGTGCCATATACATTTCCATGAACATGAGCAAATTCAAGAAATTTTCCCTCACTTATATCTTTCTCAATTTTGCTTCGCTCTGTGAAATGGTAGTGGATTCCATCTATTTCCTTCTCCCTGGGAGATCTTGTAGTGTGGCTAACAGAAAATCCAAACTTCGACGGATAATCTTGCATCAACTTTGCAATCAATGTCCCTTTACCAACACCAGAAGGCCCACTAATCACAACGGGCTTTTGGCCCACGCCAACCACCCCCTTGCTCCACACAACTACATCGACACCCTTAATTTTCTGCTGTTGTTTAACAAAGGGAGTGTCTATCTGA